>PVJX010041096.1:0-14833 GCA_004027295.1 Dolichotis patagonum
CGTGGCTGCCTTTGGGTACCCGCAGCTTCCCAGGCCCTCCAGTCTGGTTCCTTAGCTCCTTCTCAGCTCCTCACCTAGCTCCATTTTCTACTCCCAGCTGTCTGGTCTTGCGCAGTCTACTCGGTTTCTGTACCAGGAACTGGGGACAGTGAGGGCGTCGGGACGGTGTGTGTCCAGTCACCCAGGCCTGCATGAGGGCAGCCGGCCTCGTGTTATGGAAACAGAGCTCGGAGTTCACATCCCACAGAGGAGGGCAGTGACTAGAAACCACCGTCAGTTGCATGAAGTCATTTAGAAAAAGGATGACAGTTTCGTAGTTCTCAGAACTATTTTACTCTTGTTTTTTTTTTACCATGGGATATGTTATCTCCTTCCATCCTAAAAGCTATCAGTGAGTTTCACCAGGTTTTCGTGAGTTTCAGGTCTGCTGCGGCCCTGTTTACACAGCACCTGAGAACAGAGGGATCCTGAGCAGGTCAGCTGGGGCTAGTGGGCCGCTCCTGTGTCCTGCATGGGCAGCTCCCCACCCGCTAGAGACTCAAGAGGAATCTGGCTACACTTCGTGCCTAAATTTCAAAACAGAAACACATTTGATTTTATTTCTTCCTTATATGTGTAGTATGGTAGAATTAAAACTTGAAAACAAAATTTTTTGAGAGGGTACTGGGAATAGAGTTCAAGACCTCACACTTGCCAGGCAGGCACTGTGCCACGGAGCTAAATCCCGGCCCCAAAATTTGAAATTACCCAGAGCTAGACTTTCTTTTATAGTAAAGTTTTTCCCCCCCATGTTTTGGTGTCAATTTTATTATAGAATTTTTAACATTTTATCTGAATTTTCAAATTTTTGGCATAAGATTACTCACTCTCTCTTCTTAGGTCTCTACTAATGTTTCCATATTTTTTTTTAGCTTTCATACTGATTAGTTTTGTCATTTTTTTTCTACTTAATCAGTCTTGTATGGCATGGTTTTATTGATTTTTTTGCATGAACCAACTTTTGTCTTTATTGGTTCTGTATTGTAATTTGTTTTAAAAACTTCATTAGATTCTGTTGTTGTCACTTTAAAGACAAGCTTTTAAGGCAAAATAATGCATCACAAGCTTACAGAAAGTGCAGTCTGTCATTTCATGGTTTGATTAAAGTTATAACATTCCTGTATAACCACTGAAAACAGAAAAAACACCTCTGCAGAGACACCTCTGAAGTCACCATCTCAATCTCTTCCCCAGTAATGTCTATTCTCCTGATTTCAATTATCGGATTAGATTTGTGTAATGCTGAAGTCTATATAAATATACATACTATATGTAGTTTTTAATACTTAGCACATTAAGCGTAATAGTCACTTGCTGATTTTAAAAGCTGTACGGTATTAAATGGCAGGAACATGCCAATGCTGTTCCTCTGAGGTGCTAGGGCCTTGCACATGCTAGGCAAGTGTCCTGCCACTGCGCTACACCTCCAGCCCAGACTGTGCCTGTTTTACTCCTTTTACCACCGGAAACAGGCACTTTGATTCTTTCCAGATCTTTCTATTACGACAAGCAGTGCTCACATGCACACTGGCACATGTGCCTCAGGGACACACTTGCACATCGCTCACAGGAGAGATGAACGCCTGGGACGGACGTACTGTGTCATAACAGTAGGGACAAAAAGAAAAGGCAAAGGGAGAACTAAATTTACATTTTGTGTAAATTTAAACAGAAATGGGCACATGTGGCTAGAGGCTACTGTCCTGGGCGGCAGGGCTGAGGGATGGTGACAGCCTGTGTTTTCGGCACCAGACAGTGGACCCTCCCCCACCCCTTATGTCCAGGCTTCTCAATGCAGCTCTCATCAACCTCGTTTTAGACCAAAGCAGTCTCGTTAGTCTTGACTTCTGTTAACTTTAGCACCAGGCTCTGCATGCTAGCCACTCTGGTCATTCGCACGCATTCCTGCTTCTGAGCTGCGTGTCCTGACCTGTCTCCTCCCTGCCCTTCTCTGCCAGCTCTTGCTCTTCCCGCTCGGCTCTCCACAAGACACCTTTTCCCCTTTGTGAGTCCCCAGGCCCCACCCGCACCCAGGGCAGGGCCCGCTCTCCTAAGGGCCTTCCTTCTGTCGCTGCCTTGCTTCAATCGCTTCTTCTTCCTCCAGTTACTGCCATTACTGGAAAGGCCCAGCATCTGCTCCAGGGCTGGTTTATCAGCTACTTCAGGCTGTAAAACAGGTTCTGCGAAGAGAAGGGCTCTGCTCATTCTGCCTGAGGTGAGATTCTCAGCCTTCACTAAGAAAAAATACATCCATTACACACTCAGCGTCACTCATTCACTAACCCTTGTGGATAACTGTGCCTGAGAAGATTCACCAGAGAGACATCTGAAGCCCTACTGAAAAAGATTCTTCAAAATCCGCTGCTCGCAGAATTTAAGTTTTAAAGAATACTTACTTAGGAAAAAATGAAATTCTTGCATTCCCAACTTAACTTGGATCAATAAAAAAGTACTTTAAAAGAATAGAACTAGAACAATTCTAGTGAAAAAATATATAGCCAGGCATGGTGGCGCACGCCTGTAGTCCCAGCACTCGGAAGGCTGAGGTGGGAGAATCACTGTGAGTTCGAGGCCAGCCTGGGCTACAAAGTGAGTTCAAGGCCAGCCTGGACTGCAGAGTGAGACCCTGTCTCAAAACAAAACAAAAAAAAAAAAAGGCTGAGGACGTTGCCAAGGCCCCGAGTTCAATCCCCAGTCCCAAAAAATTAAAAACAAAAACAACTAAAAACCACATATATATATATATATGAGTTTGCTTTCTCTTTAAAAAGTTATGCTGTCATTTACTGTTGGAAAATGTGACCTAAAAGCAGGCGCCGTCTTAATCAGCAAGGTGGGCCGTGACAGGCTGCGCACACGGAGCACACAGCAGTGGCCCGGGGGCTTCCCAAGGCTGCCCCCACCACACGGTTCCCACACCAAGCCTGCTTTCTCTGACCACGGACTGGCCCGCAGACTCCCTGCCCTTTGCTCTTAAGACTGAGGTTGTAATAATAGTTTCAATAAATGTGGGCTTCCCAGAAATGTCTGACCTACTTTTTATTGATCAGACAGATTTGTGAATTTATCTGTTTCAGTCTATCTGGAGAAATACAATTTTCTTAGAAGAATTTAAAGCACAAATTTCAATACTGTTTTAAGCTGTAGTTTAAATTTTTTAAAAAAGTTTTTGGAAGTTCCTTTGAAAGTGATGTTAATCTCAGGCTGGATGTCGACTTTCTCACAGTCTGACAGACAGACGCTTGGAGGACTTGAAAAAAGAGAGGTTGAGCTCTCAAGGCCAAACGTCTTTCACCACACAGGACTGGTGAATTACTGTGCTGCTAACTTGAAAGAAAGAAAAGAAAATCAGACAAAGAAAAAACATTAAAAAGCAAGGGGGTGCTGTTTACAGACCCCACCCCAAAATACAGAGGAGAAAAGCAATGTTTAGGGCTTATTGACTCCTGTTCGCTCACACAGTTCTAGCAAGTTTACTGCTACTCTATTAATACACATTTGTTGAAAGAAGTCCGATTCTGTAGCTCCTAAATTTGTAAGATTTGTAACTAGAACCTGAGTCAGATATAAATAGATCTTGTAGGGAGCGCACTGCAAGTCCAAGGGGAAATGTTTGAAAAACATCAAATTTAGGCTGAAAGGAGGGTTACACAGTGCTGGGACCCTGTGGCATGTCGGAAAAATGGCCACAGTTCTTGGACGCCCCCTCTATCAAGAGCCAGACTCGATTCTCCACCCTGGGATCCGGCTGGTCTAGCGATTTGTTTTGGAAAGGACTGCAGGAGCGGCTCCATGTGACTTCTGCCTGGGCCCCGAGGAGGCCCTGCCCCTGTGCAGTCTTTCCTTGAGTCACACACAGGCTCCCTCTCCAGATGATGAGTGAGGACATGACCCTGTCTTCACTGCTGCCTAACGGACAGCCAGCTAGTACTGGTAGCCATGCCCAGCTGGACCAGAAGAGCCACGAAGCCTCCCGGGATTCAAAATTGTGAGCTAAATGAATAGTCCCAAACCATTAAGTTTTGGGTGGCTTGCTAGGTGGCGAAAAATAATGTATATACACCTTCACAGCTACAAGATGCTTTAGCCTGCTGCTTTACAGGAAAGTAAATTATGTAGATAAATTCATTTTAAAATAGTTCTCCAGTTCTGGGATCTTCTTTTTCCAGCTCTTGACAGATGACTGTCTCTTCCTGCAGTTCTAACACAGCAGGAACCCTTGGCAACCCTACAGGTGGTAATTTTAAAATATGCCCATAAATTCTTTTTTCAAAAGGAAGTACCTAATTCCCGTCCCAAGAAGAGGCACTAGGCTTGCCTCTTTAATTGACAAAAGGTGACAGAAGTGATACTGTGTGCTGTGTGAGGCCAGGCCTGAAGAGGGTTGCTTCTGTCTGGCTCCTTCCTAGGTCCCTCGTGCTGAGTGAGGAAAGCCAGCTGCCACTTTACAAGGACACTTGAGTAGCCTGCAGAGGGGCCCACTGGGAAAGGACGGAGGCCTCCTGTCACCACCTGGAGCAACTTGCCTGTTGGGTGAGTAAGCCACTGGGAAGGGAATCTTCTAACCCCGGTCAAGCCTGAAGATGAGGGAGCCATGGCCAATGCCTCCACTGTAAACTCAAGAGAGACTCTGATCCTGGCCCAGCCGGATTCCTGGCCCTCAGAAATGTTAGGATAATAAAAGTTCAGTGTTTTAGGCTAACTTGCTACCCAGCAATGGGTAACAAACACATCATAAACAGAAACATTTGCACCTCCATGCTAATCACACCATCTCGTTTATTTTTGTCCTAACCATTATCACTACCTTAAATGATAGTGTTTGACTTCTGCACAGTTGCTGTCTTCTGCACTGGCTGTGTCCTTTATTGTGTTCACTGACTCAGTGGCCAGGCATTGAGTCCTCCCACTTTGTGACACATTCTCTCTCTTGCTGCCTTATTGGATCAAATCATTTCGATGATTAAAAAGTCCCTGCAGGTTTACAAAATTCTCAGTGTGGACGCTATCACCATCACAGACACGAGAAGAACCACCTATCTTCGCTCTATCTGGGGGACTGTTTCTGATGCCAGGTAATTCTCTGGATATCTCTGGGTATCAAACAACTCAGTTACATTCTGGCTGTGTCAGTTCCCACAAATTAAAGGGTTCAGTCCCACGAGAGTGCCCTGCTTCCCGTATTCTCTGCAGGCCCAGGCCAATCGTGTTTCTGACCAACCAGCTATGAGGTCTGGCTTCCCACAGCCTTCTGTCAAGGTCTGATTCTTTGCTATGTGAATCAAGGAACTCAGAAAGATACTAGCATTTACTGATCTACGGCAAAAGCTAGACACTGGGAGAAGCCAGAGGGAGTGATGCTTGGGGCAGAGCTTCCACGGCCTCTCCAGGTCAGCCACATGGCCAGTGCCTCAACAGGTCACCTGCCAGCTGGGAAGCTCTAAATCTCACTGTTTGAGAGTTGGTTTTTTAAATTTTTCATTTTTTTGACCTTAACTGGATGGGACTGAAAGTTGTAACACTCCAATCACTTGGCCTTTCTGGTGAGGCTACCTAGGGCCCCTACCCTAGGTCACTTCATTAACATAAACTCTGATGTGATTGAAGGGGGCTTGTGACATTAACAAAAGACATCCTTGTCACTCAGGACATTTGGAAGGTCTTTGAAGCCTTGTGCTTGGGACTAGGGACAAGGATCAAACCCATGTCTGTATTATACCCTTAAAAATGTCAGTCCCTCTACACAAAATGTCCTTGTCCATCTAAGAAGACCAAAGCTTTCCCCACAAGCCTAGGTGTCGTGCACACTGCAATCCCAGCACCTGAGTGGTTACTGGGGGACTGCAAGTTCCAGGCCAGCCTGGGCCCATCGTGAGTTAGGGCCACCCTGGACAAGAGAATGAGATCCTCTGGGAAAATTTTTTTTAAAAGCACCATCTTAGTTGAAGAATATGCTTTTGCTCACTTACCACCCTGTTCTAGTGCATATGCAGACTTACTCCAAGGGACCAAAAACACAGGAAGGCTGCAGATTTTCTTTTCTTTTCTTTTCTTGTTTTTGAGACAGGATCTCCCTATATAGTCCAAGCTTGTCTTGAATGCATGATGATCCTTCTGCCTCAGCCTCCAGATATGTGCCACCATGCCCTGCAGGTTACCATGTTAATGCAAGACTTACCCACACCCTTCTGAAAGAGAGATAAGTAGTGCACCTGTGCTTGACATTTTAGGTTTGACACACTGAGGGTGACATATCACTGAAGCACTGGAGAACACTTTCTGTTGCGCGGGTCTGGAGTCAGATAAGAATTTGATGCAGGCAAAGCAAGATAGGCGTGGCCTCTTCCCACCGAAATCCAGCTGAGGCTTATCCTCCTCTTATTCTGGTGTTTACCAGAAAGCCACATCCGACCAACACAGGCCGACTAAGCCAGAGTAGTCAGAAGTGATTTGTGCTTAAGCCCATGAATCATCCTTATTGATGAGTTCATCATTAGATCAAGCTAGTGTCTTTACAGCAATGAATAGCAAAAGCGAAGAGGCCTGCAGCAGGCCCTTCCCCGATGGAGAAGGCACCCTGGAGCCTTAGAAATGCCTTAGGAATGGCTGGGATTCCAGCATCACCTGGTCCTCCGCTGCCTCCAAACACCCACTGAATCGCTCATCCACCCAAATGTCAGAGCTCAGGTGGAGGGGTCTCTCTGTCCTGAGTGGGCTCACCATGCAGAACTTCTAGAGCTGGCCCTTGGCAGACGGCCCCATGATGTATCAGAAAACAAACAAAATATATTTTCTGGGTTATGTATGAAATGTGCATCCTTGGGTCTGCTCAATTCAGTACCCACGAATCCCTTGGACAGACTGTGTGTGTATATTGCTGAGATATAATTCACATATGACTACAGAGCTGAGCAATTACTACAATTTCAGAATATTTTTTTGTCACTCTCAGAAGAAAACCTGAGGGCTCTGGGGCATGGTACCTTCCTGGCTAGTGCAAGGTCCTGAGTTTGAGTCCCAGTACCCAAAAAGAAAAGAAAGGAAAACCTGTATCCTTTATTATTCACTTCCATTCCCCAGAGTTCTCTTTCCTATAGGCAGCCACAAATCTCCTTATCTCTATAGATTTGCCTATTCTGGATGTTTCATATAAATGGTATCAGAGGGAGTAAAGAATGGCGGACTGGTAAGCTGCAGGATACAAAGCCTCTCTGAAAGAGACAGCTCAGATGCCGGAATAAAACATTCTGGAGAGGTCCCGACAGAGGGAGATGGATTCTCTCGACCCAGGAAGAAACTGAAGGGAAAAGAGCTGATCAAACAAGATGTCCCAGGGCTACCATTTGAGAAGCTAAGATTAGCGGTCACAGGGCTCTCGAGGAGCTGCCTGAATGCGTGCAGCCAAGTCTGGCCTGAGCGCTCAAACCCACGCAGATGCAACTGGCCTAACCCGCCCTGCGCATGAGTTGCCCGGAGCTGCCGCCAAATCACGCCACAGCCACGCTGAAGTCGGAGGTCAGGGAGCCCAATAGAGAACACAGCCACTGAAGGACCAGCATTAACCCACGGGGGTGAGTGCTGGGAATAAGACCCTCCCACAGGAAAGGGGCGACCAACTGGACGACATGTTGGAGTCGGGAAGGACGGGCCTGAACTAGGAATGCCAGTGACTTCAGTTGGTTGCTCCCCTCCCAGAGCAGATTGGTGGGATCTGCTTGGCCTGGGTCACACCCCTGACTGGGACCCAATAAGTCATCCCGAACTGATTCCCTACGAGTAGCATGCACTGATACAATGAGGGCCCCCGAAGGTTGAGTGGCCCAGAGGGGAGAGGCCAGCATACACTGTCCCTGCCTGCACCTCAGTGTCTGACAGTGGGCTGGAGAGGGCAGAAGCCCCTAGCCTGCATGCTTCAGAGGAGCTGTAACCAACAAGGAAAGGGGCTGGGAACTCCACTGTACACTTGTATGGAAGGAACCAAAAACATGACAAGAGAAAGAAATAAAAAGCCCCCAGCCCCCAACCCTGAGAATATTGATCCAGGAGAGATAAATACAAAAGAGACTGAGGGCAGCAAACATGCAACATCAATCACGGCATCCTCGGACATAAAGAGATATCTTCGGGACCTCGTAGATGAGCTCAAAACTGAAATATTAATTCAAGTTAAACAAGATATAAGTAGATTAATAAAAGAAATGCTAAGTACCTCTCAAGAAGACACAGATGGAAGAATGGAGGAACACAAAAAAAGGAGAGAAACGTTTGATGAAGAATATAAAGAAAACCTAGAATACATGAAGCAGATTCAAAGAGATTACCAGGAAACTAAAGACTCCATTGCAAACTGGCAAAACAGCTTGAAAGAAACTAAGGATAGACTATCAAAACTTGAAGACAGGTTTGCAGTGTGTGATCATGAAAGGAATGATCTCTTTTTTTTTTTGGAACGACCTCTTAAAAATAACAAGGAAACAGGCAGTAACAATACAAAAGCTAGAAGACGACAAGAAGATCTATAACCTAAGAATAAAAAATGTGAATGAAGAAGCAGGAGTCAAAACAAAGGAATTACAAAGGCTATTCACAGAAATAATTAAAGAAAACTTCCCAAGCATAACAAAAGGAAATGATATGCAGCTGTATGAAGCATACAGAACTCCAGCCACCTACAACCAAAACAGAGCTATACCCAGACACATAATAATCAAGATCCCAGAAATTCAATATAAAAACAGAATATTAAAAGCTGTCAGAGAAAAAAACCAGATCACCTATAAAGGAAAACCCATCAAAATCACGGCAGACTTCTCAACACAGACCATCAAATCAAGAAGAGCTTGGAGCGAAGTAATCCAAGCTCTGAAAGAAAATAACCTCCAGCCCAGATTGATGTACCCTGCAAAACTGTCTCTAGAAATTAATGGAGAAACAAGATGCTACCATTACAAAGAGGAACTGGGGGAATTCGTGACCACCAATCCAACCCTACAAAAAATACTGAAGGACATTCTAGAGAGAGAGAAAAAAAAATACCAGGATTTCAGTCAGGAACAGTGGCTGAGAGGCCTTCATGAACGGAGCAGACAGTGGAATGAACGAGGAATGTAGACAACCAATGGCAGAAAAACAGCATAGCAGAAATGAGGCAGAGAAGGTTGGCTGTAATCTCTAACATAGATGGCCTTGATACACTAACAAAAAGAAACAAGGCAGAGTAGGTCAGGAGATAGGGTCCATCGAGATGTTCTGTATTGGAAACATAATTAACCTGAAAGAGGGTTTATGGACAGAAAGTCAAATATGAGAAAACAATGCTCTATGTGACAGGGAACCAGAGAGAAATAGGGGCAACTCGACCAGCACCTGCAGATGGGTTGTAAACACATGATACTTTTGTGCAGTAGAGAACTGCTCAGCTATAACAAAGGAAAACCTTGAGGCTTTTGTAGGTAAAGGAATACAACTTGAGATCAAGCTCAGGAATCAAGGTTCAGAACCCGTTAGGAGCAGGTTGCTCCCCTCAATCTAAAAACTGAGGGAGTTAGTGGGACCCAAAATGTGCAGTGCACCCTATGGTAGTGAAACGGGAGGAACTGTCTAACAAAGGAAGGCCGAGGATATTATTAATAGTGTAACAGGATTTAAAATCTGCATTATTCTCACCACTCTGTTTAGATGGATTATATTCTGTTCCAGTTTGTCCACTTGCACTAGATTTGAGGGCACAGACAGCTATCCCCAAAATAGCAGGATACATTATGGTAATCATCCTTAATTTCCTATTATCTTAATCTGAAGCCCTGTATAACTTACATTGTCTTATTATGACTGATCTTATTTGTAGATCACCTTGTATTGCAGTTTTATATGACTTTTTCATTTCATGTTTTTCTAGGAATTTGCTTTGTTTTGTTTTTCCCTCTAATACAGAAAGGATATACAGTAGAGACTCATGCATGCATAGAACTTATAAACAGTTTATGAGAACCAATTATATAACACGTGATGAAATGAACAACTACTTTGTAGAAAAAGAGACACTCCAATACCCAGTCCTGATTCCGTAGTGTCATGATGTGAAATCCAGTAATACTATCATTCTTCGTTCAGAGTGATATTAGCCTGTTTTGTTTTGTTTCAGTTCAATATACATGAAGGTATGGACAGCTGTTTTGAAGAGAATGAGAGACACTATGACAGCAATTACTGACTTCCCTATTGTCTGGTCTTGAAGACCTGAAACGCCTTCCTCATCCTGTTCAGATCAGTTCTATACTATGTTGTTTCTTGTGAATTCTCTGTATGTGAAGATATGGACAACTATTTGGAAGAAAACAAGAGACAATATGATAGATAGTGAAAATCTCTGATTGTCTTGCTTTGAAATTTATGTCTCTTACACTGCTTTCTTGTGTTCTGTTTTGTTGTGTTTAATTTTACCCTCTTTGAAATAAATGGTATCAGAATAATACGTGGGGCTCGGGATTTAGCTCAGCTGCACAAGCGCCTGCCTTGCAAATGTGCCATTGTGAGTTTGATCCCCAGTACCGACAAAAAAAGAGAATAATACGTGGTTGTCTTCATCTGTCTTCTGTTGCTATAACAAAGAGTAACTTCTAAATAACAGAGGTTTATTTAGCACAGGGCTGAGTCTGGAGAATCCAATAAGGGGCCACAGTCAGCGAGGTGACTTCTTGTTGGTGGGGACTCCATGCCGAGTACTAAGGGTGCATAGGGCGTCTCACAGAGAGAAGAGTGCGTACAAGAGTGAGCCAAGCTGGCATTAATAACAGGTTTGCTCTGCGACAGCCCATTACTCCATGATTGGTTAACCCCCTCATAGGGGCATAGCCTCTGATCTAAGCAGCATTTCAGGGTCTCACTCGCCTTTCACTTCTGGATACTTCACATGGGAGATCAAAGTTCAGTATGAGTTTTGGAGGACACTCAAATCACAGTCTTGTGATTCTTCCCCTTAGCCCAAGTGTTTTGGTTTTTGTTTTGCAGTAGTAGGGACTGAACCCAGGGCCTTCATACTGATACATATGTAATTTATTTTTTATGTCACGGTGACAGGGTCTCACTGAGCTGTTAAATCGCCCAGGCTGGGCTCAAACTTGTGATCTTCTTTCTCAGCATTCCAGAGTTGCTAGGATTGTAGGCATACACTACCACCACATCCAGCATCCTAAGTTTTCGAGGGATCTCCCATGCTGTAACAGTATCAGTACTTCATTTCTTTTTATTGCCAAATATTTTTCCATTGTGGGAATGGACCACACTTTGCTTATTTCTTCTTCAGTGGATGGGCATGTGGGCCATTCCCACCTTGTCAAGACTGTGGATGATGCTCTGTGAACATCTGTGCAGATGCTTCTGAGTGGTACACGGAACAGATGACCTTGTGGGGCTCTGAATCCTCTGGGAGTGGCATATGTATTTTTCAGGAATTAAGGTAAAACACACTCATCAGTTGACCAAATAAGTCAAAGCTCCCACCTAAAACCAGGCATGGTGATGGACTCCCAGTTACCTGAAAGGTTGAGGCAGGAGGAACACTTGAACCCATGAGATCAAGGGCAGCCTGAGAAACACGGCAAGACTCTATTTCCAAACAAGCAGTAAAAATAATCAGTGCGCGCTCCTCACTGGCCTTTGAGGCCTTATTCAAAGCTGCCTGCCTCTTTGAACAGGCCTTCTGTCAGAGGGACCTGGGGCTCAGTGCCTGTGATGCACCTACTCCTGTATCTCACAGACAGATCGCAGCTCTCAAAGCCACCTGCAGCTCATCTACAAACTGGAGCTAAGTACGTGACATCCTCCCACATGTGCCTCTCCTGATGCCAGGGTAGATAGTGTCTGCAGAGCATGGGTCAGAATGCCTGGCTCAGTAACTGCTCGGTGTGACACCTTTATGACCTCCTCTGAGCCCCAAAATATCCCATGCATTTCCACTTCTGGACCTTTGCTTCTCCTAAGGAAGTGGGAGAGGAAATGAGGGGCGAGCAAGCAGGAGCAGCTTGCTGGCCAGACCCAGAGAGCGCGTCCCGGGGTTAGTCCTGCAGCCCCTTGGCACCACTTCTTGGCTGTGCGAAGGTGGTCTAAGAACAGGAGCCTGGCCTGGTGCAGGGAGGTGAGGAGGGGACTCAGAGCTAACTTCCTCCTAGAGGCCACTGGGCAGGAAGTGAGGGTGGAGGCAGAGAGATGACTCTGACAGGAAGCCAGGGAACAAAGGAGCCACACCTGACAGCAGTCAGGGAGGAGGCCTCAGTGCAGGGGGTGGGTACAGCAAGGTAGCTTAAAGAGTAAAGGGGAGCCATGCAGGGGAAAGGGAAGAGAGAAAGGCCAAGATGCCGGGCAGGTCTGACAGCTTCTAAGGATGGAGACAGTGAGTGATGCTGGGGAACCAGCAGCGAAGGCCAACAATGGACCCCTTCAATGTAGAGGATGGACGAGGAAGGGCAACAGAACCAACAGCTCTTAGCAAAAGGATAGTAGTAGCTGGGGTGGTGGTGCATGTGCAAGCCTGTAATTCTAGCATTGGGAGGCCGAGGCAGGAAATTTGCCGTGAGTTAGAGGCCAGCCTAACCCACAGACTGAGTTCAAGACCAGCCTGAACTACATAGTAGACCTTGTTTTAAAAATAAAAAACAAAACAAAACAAAATGCAGCAACCTTCCAAGACCCTGTCTCAAAATAAAAAAAGGTGTGGGGATACAGCTCAGTGCAAAGGCTCTGGGTTCAATCCCCAGTATGGCAAGAAAAGAGGAAGAAGGAGGAGGAGCAGGAGGGCCAGGAGGAAGAGAGAGTGAGAAAAGAAAATCAGCAGACAGCAGACCAGCAGCACGGATGCCAGCTTTTCTCCTTCAGATGCTGGTCTCTTCACTGGGTCATGCTGCGCCTCTCAAAGACCCGCCCTCAGCCCTTTCCCATTCCTTCTGTGTCCTCTTTCCCCAAGGCAGCTGATTCACCCCGTCTTCAGTGACCACTGATGCACACATGGTTTTTCTGTGTATTCCTGGCCCAGGTCCTGCCCATAAACTTCCCGCCCAGAGATTTATCTGCCCACTTCCAAAGTCTTCTCTCGGCTCTTCTCAAAGCCTCTATTTTGGCTTAAACATCTGTTTCCCCTCAGAGTCATAAGGTGAAACCCTAAACCCCCGAGGTGATGTCATAGGAGACAGTGGGCTGGGAAGAGACCAGGTCATGAATGGGAATGCTTGCGCTGGTGCGCATGCATCCATGCAGGGGCTTCCTGGACCACTGCAGCATGGCGGGACACCGGGGACGCCAACCCCGAGGAAGTGGGTCCTCCCTGCAGAGCGAGTCTGCTGGCAGGTGGATCTTGGACATTTACAAGCTGCCTAGTTTGTGAGATTCTGGTTCAGCAATCTGCACATACAAAGGCGGCCTCTCCAAGTCAAATGCACAAAGTCTGCGCCCAACCTGTTCTGTGCACAGGTCAGAGGGGCTTGTCATATGCCAGTCCTATCGTGGCACCCCCCTTCAATGGCTCTCAAGATAAAAACAAAACTTTAATAAGCTCTACACGGCCTGTCCCAACCTGATCTCAGCCTACTTTCACACGTGTCATTTGCCCTTCCAAGCCCACGGCCTTTGCGGGTGCTCCTCCCCCTCCCCGCCCCTCCTCACTGTGTTCCCTCTCTGCGAAGGACCACCTTCTTAGGGAAGGCTTCCCTTATCTGATAAGTCAAGTGCCCCAATTACCGTCCACACTCATCATGGCTGTAATGTACCACTTAATTTGGGTGATCAAATAATTCAGGCTACACTAAAAGTTCCCTGAAGGCGAGGACCCAGAGTGGTTCTATTCATCACTGTATCCTTAGTGCTTGACACAAACCTGAGGCACACAGCAGCCATGGCCTAAACATCTGTTGAATGACTGAGTGATGGTAAGATCACGTAGAATGAAAATAGGACTTCAGGTAGAAAAGCAAACAGTGAAGGAAGATATGCCAGTGTCTTTGAGAAATAAAGGGAATGACAGGAAGTCAAACAGAGAAGTGTGCCTGGAGGGTGACGGCAGAGCCCTCAAGGATGCACAAAGGTGAGGATGCCCCAGTGTTACTGAGCGAGGCATGCATGTAAGAGAAGCAGTCTTTCAAAAGAGATCTGCCCTTTTTTCTGACTATATTTTCCTCATAACAAAAAGGAAGCTGTCCTCATAAGAGGCATCCTTTCACTGAAGGAGGCTGCCAGCCAATGAAAACAGGGCAGCTGGGGCACCCATGCTGGCCACCGAATCCCAAAGGGCTGCCAGAGCCACCCCCAGCCGAGTCACCAACAGGAAACCCTCTACCCCGGACCGTCATGCAGTAGCCCATGAACAGCTCTAAGGGATTCTTCCTCAGCCACTGCACACTGGGTGCTTGAGGCCTGGCTCCCGACTCTTGCCAGGGAGACTGTACCTTGGTCCAGCCAGGAAACCGAATGAACGTGTCCTGGGGCAGGTCCGGGATCTCGCTGGGGATGGAGAAGTTGCCCACATAGAAGGCCGGAAGTGTGTAGTTAGATGAGCCAGGAGCACAGTGCTCGTCATGGCGGGCAGCATCATGGCCAGCCCAGCTCCCCAGGTGGTTGCGCACGGCCACTTCTGTGTCCAGTGGGAAGACCGTCCAGTTGGTGAGGATTTGAAAGCCAAGGGTCATGTTAGAAACCAAGCCCTGCAAAGCAGAACAGAACATGCTGAGCTGGAAGGGAAGAAAAAGGGCTTTGAGAGTCTCTGTCCAACTCTGCTGCCTGGGAGAGCAAACTGGGGCAGCAAACC
>PVJX010041097.1:0-14833 GCA_004027295.1 Dolichotis patagonum
TCTTTGGTTTCTTTCAAGCAGTTTTCCAGCTTTCTATGGAGTCTTTAGTTTCCTCATAATCTCTTTGAATCTGCTTCATGTAATCTAGGTTTTTCCTGAATTCTTCATTAAATTTTTCTTTCCATTTGTGTTCCTCCATTCTTCTGTCTGTGTCTTCTTGAGAGGTGCCCAGCCCTTCTTTTATTAATCTACTTATCTCTTGTTTAATTTGAATTAATATTTCAGTTTTGGTCCCGCTTACAAGGTCCTGAAGATGTCTCTTCTATGTCCGCTAATGCTGTGTTTGATGTTGCATTTTTGCTGCCCTCAATCTCTTTTGTATTTACCTCTCCTGGATCAATGTTCTCAGAGTTGGACGCTCGGAGTGTTTTCTTATTTATCCCTTTTGTCATGTTTTTGGTTCCTTCCATACAGATGTACAGTGTAATTCCCAGACCCTTTTCTTTTTGCTTAAGGCTCTTCTAGAGGGCGCAGGCTAGGAGCTTTAGCCCTCTTCAGTAGGTTATCAGAGATTAGAGTTCACCCACAGGCAGTGTGCACTAGCTCCTCCCTTCTGGGCCAGTCAACCTTTGCAGGCCTTCACTGCGTCAGTGTGCACTGATCTCAAAGGCGCAGCCTAGTCCAAGCAGATTCCACCAATCCGCTCGGTGAGGGGAGCAACCAGCTGAAGCCACTTCCTTATGGAGTTAGGGCTGTCCTGCCCAAATCCAACATGTTGTCCAGTCGGGTCATATTCTCATCACTCACCACGTCCCCGAGAACTGCGGGGCTCCCTGACCTCCGACTTCAGAGTGGCTGCGGTAGGAATTCACGCCTGCCTCTGGGTGGGTCACGCGCAGGGCCCGTCCGGGCGAGTTGCATGCAAGGCTGTTCAGCTCTGTGCTCCGGCAGCTCAAGACAGTCTCTTCGGCGCGGATCGCTTGTTCAGGTTGGGCAGGAATTCAGGCGGCTCGAGGAGGGTGCCATGCTCACTGATCTTATCTTCACTATTAGTAGCCCCAGGACCTCATATTCGAGCGGTTTTTTGCACTTTAGTTTCTTTGTGGGTTGTGAGAGTCCATCTCTCTCTGTTTGGGTCTCTCCAGGGTGTTTTATTCTGGCATTTGAGCTGTCTCTCTCAGAGAGGGTCTCTCTCCTGCTACCTACCAGTCTGCCATCTTGTCTTCCTCTCGAGTATATATAAAATTAAAAGTAAAATTAAGTGGATATCTGTAAGAGGAGTAAGGTAAAGGAGAATCCATGTCATATAATCAAAACCAAATCAAACTAGCATAAAGGAGGAGTATTTTCATTTTGTAGGCCTTTAAATTACATTTAAATTTAAATTGGATTTCTTTTATACTTAACACTATATAATATATTGTGGAATTTCCTGATTTCTAAAGTTTATTCATTGTTTGTAAATTTTCACTAGAATTAAACTGTATGTGAGCTATATTTTTGTCTCTCTTTGTTCACTGTGCATCTGAGTACTTTTACAACTGTTTCTGGTATCTGATAAGTACACAAAAAACATTAAATGAGTAAAAGAATAAATGATCAATTACCATCATATTTTCTATGGTGAAATATAAAATTGTTTGATTTTACTGTAATCTTTAGGTTTATGTTGTTATGAGAGACAATTAATTCAGGAAGTATTTTGCATGTGGAATTTGCAGTTTCTCCATTTAGTGAATGAATGCCGTGTTTAAATCTGGCTTGTACTTTAAATACTGTGTTGCCAGTGTATCAGTGTATTCTGAATTTTTTTTTACTGACTTTTTTTTTTTTTTTTGTCTACCTCTCAGAAAACAGCTCTTTTTGTTGTACATGTCACTGGTAGTGTGCTCACTTTTGGTATGGGCATATTTTATATGCTTGCTCAGACCATCCTTTCATACCTAATGCAGCCCAAAATTCATGGCAAACAAGTCTTCTGGATCCGACTGCTGTTGCTTATCTGGTGTGGAGTAAGTGTACTTAGCAGTATCCTTCACTGTAAATATGGGTACAGTTGGAAGGGAATTGAGTAGCAAAATTTAAGGGAATACTTATTGGTACAATGTGAGTACCTTTTTGATAAAAGAGATTCTTAGGTTAGTAATGCTAAACTGAAAGATTTGAAACATTAAATTCAGACTGAAATTCAATAACTGAGCCAGAAACTAAGATACTATTTAGCTTGGTCATACTCATGCCAAAGAAATAAAGGTTAAGTTAATGTTTTCCCTACATAATTATTAGAAGTTCATGGCAGAACTAAATTTCCAAGAAAAAAGAGAGGGATTGACTCTGAGAATCATTTTGTGGGAATCTTCTGGGCACATTTTTAGTTTTACTGCTCAAGGTGACATTAAATATTTAAGAAAATGAATTTGGACTTTGGCAACACATGTGTGAGTTATCCTTTTGGGCTTTGAAAATAAGTTTTGTTTTGGATCTAATTTAAATGTAGATCTCTGAGATTCTTCCTTGACTTATTTTCTTTTTTATAGTGTTGATTTGTTCATCAATTTTGTACAATGGTGACTTTGGCACTGATATAGTACAAAAACTTCACTGGAACCCCGAGGATAAAGTAAGAATTTAGAAGCTGTAAAGACTATTATCATATTAAATATGACTCTCTTGATGTATTTTCATTTTATCAGTAACAAAGAAACTTCCTTGATAGAATAATGAATTATTTATTAATATTTACTTTCTAGTTATGACTGAGTTTATATTAAACCATCCACATTTTAAGACATGAAGAGAACTGTGATGACAAAAGAGTTTTCTCTAGAATTAACTCCCCTAAATGTGGACATAGTGTACCACTTGAGATTTGTAATTATCAGAATATTTGTTTTCTGAATTGGAAAGGTATCTTCCACATTCCGTTATCTGAAAATTTCTGGGCTCTGCATTTTATTTCCAGTAGAGAGGCTTTCTGCATCAAGGCAACATCCTTGATCTTGGTCTTAAGGGTAAAGGAGAGGTTTTCACAAATGACTGAGTGACATTTTACTTTAAAGTATTTTTTAAAGAATCATCTCTAATTAAGATATGTTTATGAGAATAAATAAAATTACTAGATTCTTCTAATTATAATCCAGATATTATTTAATACTGTAAAAGGAGCACTTACAGTAAGTATTTTTAAACCTTTTGTGATCTTTAATAAATCATGTTGCTTTGGGAAAAGTGGCAACTACTTGTGGTAGACTCGAAATTGCTCTGGTTCTTAGTAATGTAAATGGAAATTTTACTTATTCTAAGTGATACTAAGTACCATTTAGGAAGAATTTCTAATGTCTAGTCTTTAATCACAAGATATATTTAATAAATTGGATTAATTTTTAGAAGGCAGACTGGTTTATAATAATTTAATCTTTTTTACTTGAGAATACTATAATTATTTGCATGACATTTCACAACTCTTTCTTCTCCTATCTCAAGGGTTATGTGCTTCATATGGTCACTACTGCAGCAGAATGGTCTATGTCATTTTCCTTCTTTGGTTTTTTCTTCACTTACATTCGTGATTTTCAGGTAAGAAAACATACATTTAAGGAAACTTTTTCAGGTGGAGTAAGAGAGAGTCCTTGGTAAGTCTCCAGGCTTCTCAAAAATTAACTGCTTAACATCTGCCACCACGAACAGCATTAAGAGAAAGGCAGCTTCTCTAGTTGAAATTATTTAGGAAAGTAGTGTATTATTAGCACGTTTCAGCCTTGAAATTGGAGTTGTAAAAACATATTTGAAGATATTTTTAGAATAGAATTTTTATGTTCTTTGCACATTTACAGAAGCCATGCTCAACGTTTAGTTTTATTGATTTTTTCTAAAGAAAAACAGGGCACTTTCTAAATATAGAAGCTTGATTTTTCCAGATTACTTTGTACTAAGTAGGGATGATGTCTTGTTACTCCATCAACTGATTTGTATCTCTAATCAAAGAAGATAGTCTATAGAATGTATTGAAGAGATAATTGCTAAGGAGCAAACTTCTCTATATAATTTTCTCTTCTGTTCCAGAAAATTTCTTTACGCGTGGAAGCCAATTTACATGGATTAACCCTCTATGACACTGCGCCTTGCCCTGTTATCAATGAGCGAACACGACTACTTTCCAGAGAATTTTAATGAAAGGATAAAAGGTTTCTTTGATGTTTATGATTCTCAGTGATAGGGGAAAGGTTCACAAAAGCTGCTTATTACACTCTGAAATTTTCAACCAGTTAATCAAGCCGTTTGTAACATTGATGAATACTGATAATCAGGAGATATAAAACTATTCAATAATTATTTTAGTGATATCACTTAAAATATTTATGCTTGTTTTTATCCTAGAAAATAAAACCAAATGATTACAGCATTTTAATTTTTTTTATTTTAAGAGCAACAACCTCGACCTTTCACAATTTGTAAGTCATTGTAAAAGCAGGTTCATAGAAATACTTTCATGAGAAACATTTTCCTTTACCTCAAATAATCAGTATTAGTCATCATTTAGAACTGCGTTTTGAAGTTGGAATGTTTTCACCCTAATATATTTCTTACAGTCTTGAAAAAAATTTTGTTTTATTTTTTTGGAATCTGCATATGGCAGAACAATTCAAGTAAATTCTTTTATAACATAAGTGATTCTACCATAAGGCCAAGAGCAATGCTAAGTGAAATATCATACATGCTTGCAATAGTTTCCTGAAGCCTAGTGTCTCATGTAAGATTTTAATTACCAGTCAAGGAGAGAGATACCTGTAGTAAATTTATTTTCATCACGTTTTATATAAAACAAGAGTTTGGGGCTGGGTGTTTAGCTCAGTGGCGTAAGTGCCTGCTTGGCAAATGTGAGGTCGTGAGTTCAATCCCTGGCACCAAAAAGTAAATAAATAAATAAAATGAGGGTTTATATTCATAAATGAGAAGTTTGTGAGTTACAGCAGATATGATCAGTATTAAACAGAAATCACTGCAAAGTACAGTCAAGAGCCACTCAGATTTGCATTTAGAGCAAATGATTGATTTTTCTGGAATCTATTCTGAAGAACAAAATCAGAAATCTTAATACAGGAACAATCTAAGTTCAAAATAATAGGCATACATGCATGTGTCAAAGGAATTTCCTCTGCTTTTTTTGTGGTTATACAAGTTATATGTATAGTTTCTACTTTGGGTCGTATCTGTGTGGATAAAGAATGTTATACCTATCTCCGGTAAGATTAAAAGGGAGAAAATGTGTATCTTGAATGTGCCCAGTGACAAAGAGGTTTGCAAAAGAATGTTTGAAGAAGATCAGCAAGGCTTATATTCTTTTCAAGAGATAGTTCCAAAGGCATAAGAAAGGGCCATAAGTAACAGTTTAAAATGTAAAAACAAGGGAAAAGGCTGAGGATTTAGCTCAGCGGCATAAGCACCTGCCTTGCAAGTGTGTGGTCATAAGTTCAATCCCTGGTACCAAAAAAAAGAAAGGGAAAATGCTTATATGTTGGAACTAGAGATTTCAATTATAAATAGGTTGCTAGATATACAAATCATTACAAATAATAGGAATAATGTGTCTGAAGAAATACTGTTTCTGAGCTAGTAAGAAAATGGAATAAAATACTATTTACCTGTATTAAGCAACATTGAACATGGGACACATCTCATCAAACATTCATTGAATGTTGGCATCGTTAAAAAATTTATATACAAATCATAAAAAAGGATCATTATATCTGGGAAGCATTGTCTAGTCCTAATTGCTATGTGTGAAAGAAGCTAATTCTGATTATGAAGGATCCACAGTAAGGTAACAGGAAAATTGATAGACTCACTGTTCATGAAGCTAAATTATGTGTAAAAGAAGACATGTGTAGACTTGTCTATTGCTAGAATATTAGACATGGAGATATATACCACACATTAAAAGAATTGCTTTGAGACAAAGTATATTCCTTTGATAGTATTTAAATCCCATTAGTATTAACTTTTACCCTTGGAAATAACATAGACTGAAAATATTAACTTTAAAGCTAAATTAACAGAAAGCAACCATGCTCTCCCCCAAAACATACCTTGCCCCTACTGTCAAGTGCAATACCTTGAGTGACTAGATAAAACATTTTTTACTGGTCAACATTTTTGTGTTTAATCTTTGTGAGGTCTCTGCTAAGTAGGAATCCTGTTCCTCCGTGTAGAATATTCTAAAAGAATAAGGTGAATCAAATTAGAATTGCAAGTCAGGTATGACAGCACACACCTGTGGTCCCAGCACTTGGGAGGCTGAGACAAAAGGACTGCCATAAGTTCAAGACTAGCCTGAGCTACACAGTGAGTTCAAGCCCACCCTAAACTACATATCCAGACTCTGTCTGGGAAAAAAAATTTTTTTTGAACTGCAGTGAAGCCCATCTCTCCCTCAGCTGAAGATCAGATTGGTTGAACTTCCCACTCCTGAAAAAAAAAAGGGGCACACCCTATTCTGGAAGGAGCTATTACTTGTTTTCATACATATTGTTCTTTTATAGAAAATATCTAGCACACAGTAAAAATTATAGGACATGAAAAGAAACAGAAAAATTTGATCCAGAGATGAAAGTCAATAAAGGCTAACTTAGATGAACAGATATTTGAATTGTTGAGAGTTAATAAACTGATAAAAATGCAAAAAAAGTAGGGAGATGGAAACATTTGAAGAAATATAAAATTATAGCAGAGACACAGAAAACTTAGAAAAATACAAACTATTTTAGAATATGATCTAAGATAACCCATAAAAGAATAGGCTCATAAACTTTAAGACACAGCAATTGAAAGTATACAAAGTTAAAAAAAGGATTGATATTAGTAGAATATCAAAATTAATAAATTACCAGAAATTTGAAGGCAGATTCAGTTAGTCTACCATCCCTACAGAACTACAGAAACAGATTGAGAGAATGTTACAAAAGAAATTTTCAGATATCTTGACTATGGATTCCTTTGAAATTTGTGAAAATTAGCACGGAGAAAAATCTGTAGAACTCTTTTAAATAATTAAAATTGATAAAATACTTTGCAAATACTGGCATACTAGGCTGAATGAAATAACCCCAAGTTTATATTCACCTGGAACTACAGAGTGTCTTCTATTTGGGAATTGGGTTTTTGTAGATGTCATTCATAACTTCATATTACATTAAGGTTGGCCTTAAATCCAATAACTACTGTCCTTATAGAAAGGCCATAGAGAAACATTGGCATTGAGAGAAGGCCGTGTGAAAATCGAGGCAGACATTATAGTGATGCCGCTACAAACTAAGAGATGCCAAATATTGCCCACAAGGTGAAGTTAAGGAGTTTAAAGAGGGATCATTTTTTAGAGTCTTCAGAGACATCCTTCTCTGTGGACCTCTAACCCCTAGAACTGTGAAAGGATAATTTGTGTGTGTGTGTGTGTGTGTGTGTGTGTGTGTGTGGTACTGGGTATTGAATCTATGGCCTTTACATTGACCTGTACCTCTTAACCCTGTTTTTTAAGTTTTGAGACAGGATCTTGCTAAAGTACCTAAACTGGGTTCAAATTTTATGATACTCCTGCCTCAACCTCTGAGAGTTCTGGGATTATAGCATCACTACATCCAAGATAAATTTCTGTTTTAAGCCACCCAATTTATGACTATTTGTCATACTGGTTTAGGCAAATTGTTAAAAAGGGATCACAACCGTGCCTGCCTTTGTTTGGTGTGGGGAAAAGCTGGTCATGTGTCCTCTAGTGCTCATCCCACCCCATAGGATCTGGATCCATACAGCCCTCATTCCCCGGTCCCTGAGGTACCACCCAGGAGGGTTTCTAACCTTTTCTTTCAGGGCCAGGACTCACTCTTACCCCTAGGAAAAGAAAGTTAACATTTTCCCTCCTTTGATGGTCAAGAGGCATGAAAGGCTCCCCTTCTACTTCAGGAGTGGAAGTTGTGTGTTTTTCATGCTATCCTCATCTGGATTAAACAACAGCCAATTGTAAGACACAATTAGTTTGTCATTAGAGGTAGCCGTGGGGCACAGAGCCTTCTCTAGTGTCCTTCTGACCTAAACAGCTTCTCCTAGCCACATCACAGACAGTGCCTGGAGGACTGGGGCCCATGTTTTACTTGCTTGTTCTTCTTATGCCCTGTCTGGCAGAGCATTTCCTGAGTTCCTCATTTCTAGAACTTTCCACCCATTTACTCTGATCTTTTTCCATTTCCTGCCTGCAAGCCATGGAGTTACCAAAGGGATAGTAGCAACAGCTGCTTCAAGAGTTTCAAGAAGTAGAGGAGGAAGAGCGGAAGCAGGAACCCCACGAGGCTGGAGGCCGCTACTTTCAACCAGTTTGAATACCAAGACAGTTAGAGAAAGATTGGAAAGGTATATAAGCATTGTGATGTCAATAACAATGCAAACCTTTTCTCCTTCTGCCAAGAGAAAATGTACCTGGACTCCTTTAGTGTTGTCAACACTGAATCTGCACTAACCCACAAGTGTTACTGAGACATGGCTGTGGTGAGTCATGCAGTATGAGTATTATCCCTGAAATCACCCACCTGCTAATGGAGAAGTACCTGAAGTTTCAGGATTCCTACTGTACTCATTTGGTGTATTTGGTTTGGGAATAAGTAAAGAATGAGGTTCTGGGAGCCAACAGTGCTTGCATGACATGAAGCAGATTGCAGATAGAGATGTGGTAGCCAAAAATACCTGGTTGGCAGAAGGTGTTTTGAATATACAGACGGAGCAGAGGGAATGAGTACTGAAGAACAGTGTCCTTATCACCATGAGGTTTAAACATACTTCCACCTCATTGTGGCCACCATAGGACTGCCAAGGCTGAGGCTCTATGCCAGAAGGAAGTGAATCTCAGTTATATCACAGTGTAATGAATTGTTTGTGGAATGTTTGATGGTTGGCCAGGATTTCATAAGACTACTTCAGAATGTTGCTAGGATAACAATTTGAACTGCCTAGGAAAGGTAGTATTGTTAATACTCAGACCTTCAGTCCTCAGTTCACTGGTGTCCTACAGCTTCTTCAGTAAAGAATGTCTCAGAAATCCCTAACATGTCATCTAAACCCAGACATGGCGAATAAGTTCTTCATACCATCTTGGTTGCAGTTTGGTCAAAAAGAATACCAAGATTGGTTCCAGCACTACAATCTCTTCAACCCAAGGTAGTTGGTGTCTGTCCTGTGATTTTATTTACTACATCTTTGAGGTAGTACATCCTTCTAATGAAGTTACTAGTTCAAATATCTTGCCCCAGTGGGCCATCATTTGTTGGCTGTTGACAACTTACATATCAAATGTTGCTACCTCTGATGACAAACTGATTTTATATGACTGACTGTTCTTTTGTCAAGATATGGTAGTGATGAACATAGTAGCAGCCATCTTGGTCATGCATCACTCCTTGAAGCCTCATCCAGCCATCATTGCCACACTCCTGGACTTTATGTGCCACATTATTCTCTGTCCTGGTTATCTGTGTACAGGAACTCTTTAAGACCCATTTCTGTGGAGGAGGTGCTGTCCCAGGAGGTCATTCAGGAGTCCTTTGAAGAGTCTGCAGGAAAGCCTGTTTACCTACTATTTTGGAATGTGATGCAGGAAAACAACAGCAGTTCTCTGTTTCTGTACCTCTGTAAGAATCAGCCCCAAATTGGCTACCATATGCTCTACTGTCTGACAACCAGCAAAGCTGCCGCAGGGAAGATAAACCTGGCCTAAGCCATCCAGAGACCCTAGCCTGCCTGCTGCTTCAGGTCCAAAGAGAGAAGCCCAATGAGGAGATGGTAAAGATGATGCTGAATTGGTCCTACCATCCCAGTGGCCAATTCACCATCATCCTGTGGCACTGTACATGAATCATGATGACCTGCCAGGAGCACACATCAAATTCATGCTTATCAAGATCAGCCTCCTCCCTCACAGAAGCCAGAGCCTGAGGAGCTCCAGCAATAAGTTGGCCCTACTGAACCTGGAGCACCTAAGCAACATGCAGCTCAATCTGACCAACACCAAGCAGAACTTTTTTAGCCAGATTCTTAATACTTTTAAGTACTGTAGAGTACACAGGCAAGCTGTGACAAAGCCCACAAGGTGAACTTGAATGACTTGCCCCCTGGAGGAGGAATAGGAGGACTCTTACACTAAGCCACCAAAGAGCCAGTGAAAGGCAGTTCTGTTGAGCTTTCCAAGTTGGAATTTTGCCATTCCACCTCACAAGGCTAAGAGAAGATAGGCTCCTGTAGTGCTTAGAAGAAAAGACATAAAAGCCAAGCCCTCGCAGAAATGAAAAGGACCCTTTGCAGTGGGTTCTGACAGTGACTGAGGCCCTATGTTCCCATGCCACCTCAGTTGAACTGCTCTCCTTCCTGGTGAATCATAGGATTCTAGGGGCTTGGGTGATATAGGGGATGCACTCTTTCCCTACTGAAGTTTGAGTAGTGGGAAAGATGAGCTACTTCCTGCAGTCTAGGCTGATAAACTGCCACATAGCACTTCCCCATGCCACCTCTCCTGTCCCTATTCTTGCTGCTGCTTCCACTGATATTTGGGTTCAAATTTCAGCCAGAGACTATAAAAAACCAGACTGATTTATCATTACCCTGCCAATCTCCCAAGGAGCTATTTCAGCAGAGAAGGAAAATAGCAAAAGGGCTGTTGGATAAAGAAGCTAGAGTACGAGTAGATGCTCAGTTTGTGTATGTCCCACCTGATTTTTCCTGTCTTGATTTCTTCTGAACAATTATGTTGTAGTCAGCCTGCCTACACCAATGTGAATTGGGTTTCTGACTTGATGTGATCATTATCCATTCTGGGAAGATGCTACTGCTTTCAGAAAGAGTCCTGAAAAGTCACACTGAAGTGCTCTGTCCATGAGGCTTGGGTTGGCCTGAGGTTGATACCTCAGTCAGGGTCAGAGACCAGGGTAGTCCCAGAGACAAGCTCTTCACAGCTATGAAATGTTTCTATTTCTTGGTTCTATATTTTGCTTTTTCCATTCTTGCCTCCTCTTCCTCTTCCTTCTCTTCCATTAACCTCCTTCTCCTCCTCCCCCTCATCCTTTTTATTCTCTTTTGGCAGAGATAATCATGTTTTAAAAGTTGGTTTAAAATGCAATAAAACAAGCCATAAAAAAGCACAAATTTCTAATGTCAGGTGCAAATGAGATCACTGCACAACCTATTGGCATTAGAGATACTGTAAAAGCATGTTCTAAACAACTTTATGCCAGTAGATTGAATAATTCACATGAATTGTACAAATGCTTTTGAAATACATGTCAAAAATGGTGCAGAACAAATAAAAGAATATTGAAATACTAAATCGATAATTGCAAACCTTGTCACAATGAAAATTTCAAGCTCTGGTTACTTAATTGGATAAGTGTCATACTATATATAAACTCAAAAAGCAGAAAAAAAATTTCTACTTTTCTTAGAAAAACAAGGATAACTCCAGTAAGAAAATTTGACAAAAATATTACAATAAAAGAAAATTAAAGATCAGGATATCTTGTCAGTATTTATGGAAAATGAAAGAAAATAGATGAAGTTGATATAGATATTTCCTCACAGAATATGGAGTCACAAATAAGCAAGTCAATATTAGTTAAAGGAGAGTAAGGTGCATTAAATATATTGAAAAAGAAATGTTGGAATGAAGAATGGTCGTAGAATGGGGTGAACAGTACTTAATATATTTGCTAAGAATGAGACTAAAATTCAATTGAAAATTCAGATTTGTTATAAACCTCATGTAAGGTCAATGAAATTCACCATATCTAGATAACATTATAGTAAAATTGCTAAAAATCAATGAAAGAATCATCAATATACATGAAAAAAATAGTTTTTCTGTTGAGCAAAATGAACTGCCAGAGAAAGCAATTTTAAAAAAATAAAATAGGAATCAACATAATCAAGAAGTGACAGACTATAATGGAAATTTCGGAACACAGAAGAAGGAGATCAAGGAAGATGTCAGAGGATAGACCTTACATGTTCGTGGCTCACCGGAATTAAAATGGCCATGTTAGAAAAAGAGATCTTCAAATACAATTTCTATGAAAATTCTAATGATTTTATAGATCTACAAAAAAAATCCTAAAGATTGCGTGGAATCACAAAAGACCCAGAATACTCAAAGCAATCCTGTCCAAAAAGAGCAGTGCTGAAGATATCACGTACTCAATTTCAAAATATAGTATAAAATCAGTTGTAACAAAAGCAGCATGGTTCCATCACAATAATTGTCATGTATACCAGTGAGATAGAATAGAGGACATAGAAACAAGCCCACAAATCTATGACCATCTGATTTGTTAAAAAGGGCAATACGAATTTGAGAAAAAACAACCCCTTTAACAAATGTGCTGAGAAAACTGGATATCCATTTGTAGATCAAAACTAAATACCTTTTTCTCATCCTGTACAAAAGCCACATCAAAAATTGATAAAGACCCAGATATAATAAGACTTGAAACATTTAGAAGAAAACAGGGAACACTGGAAGTCATCCGCATAGGGCATAGATGATCGGCATAGGGCAGATAATTCCTGAGTAGGATTCCAATAGCATGGAAATAATAGCAGAAATAACAAACAGGTATACAACAAATTTAACAGTTTCTACATAGCAAGTGAAAAAAAATAAGCCTAAGAATAGGAGAAAATCTTTGCCAGCTATACTTCTGACTGTTAAGAATGTATAAAGAGCTAAAAACAAAAAGAACTCATGATCCTTAACATACTTTTTTTCCTTTGGAATTCTGTATTGTTACTACCCTTTTTTTTCTGTTTTGTTGTGTTTTTTTTCTCTTTAAATAAAATTTTAAAAAGGTAAAAGAATTTACTTTTCATGCAAAAAAAAAAAAAAGCCCAACCTATAAATGGGCAAGTCAGTTGAACAGAAGATTTTTGAAAGAAGTAAAAATGCCCAATAAGGATATGAAAAGAAAGTTCAACATTTTTGTCATTAGGGAAATGCAAGTCAAAACTATAGTGAGCTTTTCAAAAATCAATAGCATTCCTGTACACAAACAAGAACCTCACCAAGAGAGAAATTATGGAAATATCGCCCTTCACAATAACATCTAAAAAAATGAAGTACTTAGGAATCAACCTAACTAAAAATGTAAAAGACCTATATACTGAAAATTATACTATGCTAAAAAAGGAGATTGAAGAGCATGTTAGAAAATGGAAAGATGTTCCATGATCTTGGCTAGGAAGAACCAACATTGTGAAAATGGCCATACTCCCAAAACTGTTACACAGATTTAACGCAATCCCAATCAAAATACCATTGACATACCTCACAAATCTAGAAAAAAACACTCCTAAAATTCATTTGGAACCAGAAGAAACCTAGAATAGCAAAGGCAATTCTGGGCAATAAAGGCAAGGCAGGAGGCATCTCAATTCCTGACTTGAAACTGTACTACAAAGCCACTGTGATAAAATCAACATGGTCCTGGCAAAGAAATAGACCTGAGGATCAATGGAACAGATTAGAAGATACAAATATAGGTACAAAGACACTCAGCCACCTGATATTTGACAAAGAGTCTAAACATGTTCACTGGAAGAAGGATAGCCTCTTTAATAAATGGTGTTAGAAAAATTGGCTCTCCACATGCAGAAAACTGAAACTAGGTCCATGCCTATCACCATGCACAAAACTAAAGTCTAAATGGATCAAAGACCTAAACATTAAAACAGAAACACTAAATCTACTAGAAGATAAGGTAGGTAGAAATCTTGGAGACATAGGAGTAGGCAGAGAATTCATGAACAAAACACAAACTGCACGGGAAACACTTCAGAGAATCAATAACTGGGATCTCATATTATTGAAAAGTTTCTGCACTTCAAAAGAAATCACCATCAGAGTGAAAAGAAAACCCACAGAATGGGAAAGAATATTAACCAGCAACCCCTCAGACAAAGGACATATCAAGAACATATAAAGAACTGAAAAACATCAACCCCCCCAAATTCAAAGACTGTCTCCAAAAATGGGCAGCTGAGATGAACACACATTTCTCAGATGAAGATATACAAATGGCAAACAAATACATGAAGAAATGTCCACCATCACTGGTCATTCGAGAAATGCAAATTAAAACAACAACATCTTACACCAGAAAGAAAATCTGCCATCATGAAATCAACTGATAACAAATGTTGGCTAGTCTGTGGGGAAAAAGGAGCACTGCTCCACTGTTGGTGGGAGTGAAGACTGGTGCAACCACTATGGACATCAATATGGAGAATTCCCAGAAGACTAGGAGTGGAAGCTCCATTCAACCCAGCTATTCCCCTCCTGGGTATTTTCCCAGAGAAACTGAAAAGTTCATATCACAGTGAAATATGTGCACCCATGTTCGTAGCAGCACAATTTGTAATAGCTAAATCTTGGAAACAACCAACATGGCCATCAACTGCAGAGTGGATGAAAAAAATTATTTTTTATACAATGGAATATTACTCAGCTATAAAAAAAGATGATCTTGAGGCCTTCATAGGGAAATGGGGACAACTTGAGACTATTCTCATTAGTGAAATAAATGAGAGTCATGTTTATAAATATCACATTGTTTCTCTAGTGTAAAAAGTAATAAGAACTGTAGGAGTAATGAAACCCAAAATGTGTAATTGCTGCTGTAAAAAAGACAGGAAAAGAAAGTGCTCTAAAGGATATAACTGCATGTGTGTTTAAGTGTGTAAGATAGATGTCCATATTACTGTTTTTGTTAGAATGTTGAGCAGAACCATTAACAGGCTCATTGGTTGAATGTGTACTTTGTATGTTTTAACTTTCCAACTTGAGCAACTATTTCCAATGATGACAGTATGTAAT
>PVJX010041098.1:0-14833 GCA_004027295.1 Dolichotis patagonum
AACTATTTGGAAGAAAACAAAAGTCAATATGATAGAGAGTGAATATCTCCAATTGTCTAGCTTTGAAATTTATGTCTCACATTGCTTTCTTGTGATCCGCTTTGCTCTGTTTTGTTGTATTTAATTTTACCCTATTGATATAATTGCATGTATATTTGAGTGAGTAAGATGGATGACCATATTGTTGTTTTTGTCAGATCATGGAGCAGGGCTGTTAACAGTCTCACTGTTTGAATGTCTACTTTACATGCTTTAACTTTGTAATTTAAGCAGCTATTTCCAAGAAGTCAGTATGTAATCAGTCAAGTAATAATTTCCTAGGTTTTATTGTTGTACTTTTCCTTTTTTCCTTGGAATGCTGTATGGTTGCTACCCTTTATTCTGTTTTATTTTGTTTTGTTTTTTCCTCTTTAAATAAAATTATAAAAAAAAAAAAGAAAAAACAAAACAAAACAAAAAAAAATTTTGTATCCTGATGTTATTTCTCCAAATTACTATTTTAAAAATTCTTATTAGTACACACTTTTTAATTCTTATTTTTAAAATTTTTATTATTGAGTATTTAATTCTTATTAGTACATGATTTTACTCATTATGGGGAATTGACACAGGTACATAAAACTTCTTGATTCCTTTCCCCTTTCCCTCCACCTCATTTATTTATTTATTGCCAGTCTCAGACTCACTTATTTATCTTATGAGTCATTGTAAAATTAACTATTGCTGGGTGTGGTGGTGCATGCCTGTAATCACAGTACTTGGAAGGCTGAGGTAGGAGAATAGCCAAAGCCAGCCTCCGCTACATAGTGAGTTCAAGTCCAACCTGAGTTACATGAATCTGTCTCAAAAGACCAAAAAACCCCCCAAAACCAAGGCAAAACAAAAAATAGTTATTTTATCTGCAGATTAACAAGCAGACTAATAGGCCAAAAGATATATAAAACACACAAGAGAGTTATACCAAATCGAAGTGTACTTTTAGATACCCTGTCCCCCGTGCTGGATTACAAAAACCTTTTTTTCTCTCTTTTGTTCTGTTATCTTCAGTTTATTTTGCACTTTGTTTGTATATTGAGTTTCTCATATGAGAGAAACCATGCAATATTTAAGCTTGTGTGTCTGCTTTCCACCATAAACTGGTTTAGTACATGCTTTTTCCAACAACAATATAGAAATAAGAGATTTGTCATTGCTGGGAGGGTGAGAAAGGCTTTGCTTTAGAAGAATCAAGCAGAAATGCTAATAGGGATACAGGGAAGAACGATGATAGTTAACAGAAAGGAATTGGCTTTGAAAGGGGAAAGAAAGTATGGGAATGGAAGGGACAAGAGGTTCGTTAATTCCTCAGGGTTAACTCTGTGGCTTCCTTAGACTTTTCATCTTGTTCTTAGAGCTTTCATACCCCATTCTTTGTGAGGTAGGGGTGGCAAAAATTTCCTCAAAATTCGTAGAGAATGTTGGTGGAACCCATGCCCTTTGAATCTCTCTCTCTAGGTCTACTTGTTCTTTGGACCCAAACTTCTTTAGCTGTGCTTCCTGAGCTGGGTTTACTCTGTTCTTTCTTTCTTCCACAGTGGCATAGATGTTTACTATGAAGTTACCTTCAATGGAGAGGCAATCAGCAATACCACCTGGGACCTAATTAGCCTTCATTCCAACAAAGTAGAAAACCATGGCCTTGTGGAACTGGATGATAAGCCCACAGCTGTTTATACAATTGGTAACTTCAGAGATTATATTGCTGAGACCCTGCACCAGAATCTTTTGGTGGGAAATTCCTCCTTGAATCCAGATCCTGATTCTCTTCAGCTTATCAGTGGTGAGTTTGATTGATATCATACAGATTTTTAAAATAGTTTTAGATTATTTTCTACTATGTTCAGTGAAAAATAATTTGTCTAATTATGTGTCTTTCAGAGACTGCATGAGACAAGAGTCATTGTGTTATATATGGAACTTTAACCATGAAGCTATTTTGAATAGTTTAGATAGTTTATTTGTGGACAGATTAGGAAAGTGGAGAATAGCATGACATTTAGAACTATTTGGACAAGTCCAAGAAAAGTATTAGGAAATGGAAAGTCAGACCTGAAAGTATGAACTGAAACAGTCTGTAGTGCTGTAAGACAACTAAGATATGAGCTCTAGCACAAATTCAGGTGGTCAAGGCTTAAAAGGCAGACATAGAAGAGAAAGCGGAACTCAGAAAAGCTGTTGGAAGTTCTTGGTCACAGAACTGGATGTTGGGGAGAATTCAATACTAATTCTGAATTAAACTGTGGAAATCCCACTATGATCCATAATGAATGGTAGCTCTGATATCAACAAGGAGAGGATGACACCCCTGGGTTTGGAGGCTGAAGCATGGCCTTATTAACCTGAGACTAAAGATTGCTTAGGGTTGGGCTGCTAGGACATACATCTTAACTCATCAAGGATATGGAGCCTGTTAATTTACTGTTACCTCATGTTTGTTTCTCTATGATTTCTTCCCCCTTTGGTACTCTTGGCTTGGCTTTTAAAATGTCTAGAAGAGTATATTTTCCTGAAGTGACAATATGGGAGAAATACCAGTTGCCAAAGAGAAAAAATCCATGCTAGACAAGCTATATTTTACAACCTCTCTATTTCTCATACATATTGTCGTTGTTTGCTTTCTGAGATGGTGTTGCAATTTTTACCCCCTATCTCAGCCTACTGAGTGCTGGAATTACAGGTATGTGTCACCATGGCCAGCTTCTCTCACACATTTTTAAGAGAGAAGAGCTCCAATCCTTCATTAAAAGAAAATCTCTACACAAATTAAGTTGTTTAGTTGAGCAAAGCATGATTCATGATTTAGGCAGTCCCTAGAATCAGGACAGATCCTTGAAAGATTCTGGAGCTTTTCTTGGCTGGACAATATTTACAGATAGAAAATGGAACATCATGGCAGAAAATTCAAGAAAGGCTAAGGTTATGGAGGATGTAGATTAATTGGTTAAAGCCTGGCTGTCACCCTCTTTGACCTGGTTTAATGGATGCTCAGCTGTTGTGAATGGCTGATACCCAGGTGTAGTATTACAAAGGTAAAATACTTAAGTTAGGTATTTTGTTTTGTTTCCATATTGAGTAATTGTAGCTCAATATGTAAAGGCTTAGATGTGCGAGTATCAAAGCTTGCTTAGGCCAAATTTAGTTTGATTTAATGTCTTTCAGGCATCTATGGCATAATCCTGTATGTATGAGTGAGTGCGAGTATGTGTAGATATACAAGTGAGCAAACAAAAATAAATACTGGAAAAGCTAGAGAAGTTTGTTGGATTTACCTAGAAAGGGCAAAAAAATTATTAATGGAGGAGAATAGAAGAGATTTAGAAGGTAAGACAGAGAGATACTTAGGGAACCAAGATTTTGTTGGGACTAGAGTTTGGAGAAACAAGTTTTAGAGAGGTAAGAAAATCTTTTTCCAGGCAGTAGTATGATGTGTGTAGTATGTATATTCATATGCATGTGTGCATACATGTATACAAGTTGTGTGTAAGAGAGACAAGTGACAAAGGAAGAAAGAGAAATTTGATTGTGTGTGATATGATCCCTTATTCTCTAAATAAGGGAATATTTTAAAGCAAATGTTAGGCTTGGGCAATACTTTATATTGCTTTTCAACTATTTTTTCTGCTGGACTCATGTTTCTTTAATGTGACACTCTTCTGAGACAGAACCACAAAGGGGTCCTAACTTTACATGTTAGACTGGACTTTAAGATGTTAGTGGATGTTAGTGATATAAAACTATTGGTTCTAAAACTGAGATCATTTGTACTTTGGAGCATGGTGGGTATTTCAGGCTTGCACCCTCATAGTACTCCTTTGTCTTTGTTGAGTCTTGGAATATTTGGACCAGATAAAATAGTGAGCAGAGAAGAAGCTTGCCATCTGAAACTTGGGGCTGATCCCAAGTTGGCATCTTATGGGCAGAAATTTAGGAATTTGAGTATTGGGATCAAGCACAGAAAAGATATAGTTAAGAAGTGGAAACCTAAGGGATCTTGAAGCAAGACTGAGCATGAGGAGCTAGACGTAGGGGTGCATGCCTATAATCCCAGCACTAGGGAGGTTGAGGCAGGAGGATGGCAGAGTTTGAGGCCAGCCCAGCTATAGCCTGAACTGTATTGCAAAGCCCCATTTCAAAGAGAACAAAAACAAAGCAAACAGAGCTGAGCACAGGATACAAACACCAGGATCAGTAGCCATGGTGACAGGAAAATGGCATGAAGATTAATGTGTATTGTAGGCAAAGTAGGGTTGTTTAGGAAACTAAATTCATAAATATCACTGCAAGATCTTCCCTTTTACATGGAGCCTAGAGATAAAAGTACCTCCTAAAGGGTTTCCTAAAAAAGAGGTCAGAAACTGTCTGTTAGAATTTATAACCAAGTTCAACAAAAGCTTTAAGATACCCAATACTGACTATGCTAGTTGTGGCTTGAGTTCTCATTAAATGTATGTTTTAATTATTCAAAATTTTGTTCCTAAAGTACATTTTATTATCATACCAACTTAAGAGTTCTGAATGGGGCTAGAGCTTTCTAGGTAACTTGATCATCATTCTCAAAAGGTATGTTCATCTTTGGTCTTTGTGCCCCTTATTTTCTATAGAAGACAAAATATACTGAAACACACAGCTGGAAAGAGTTTTGGAAAACATGTGAGAAGGATTTTTGACTTTTGTTTGATTCCTCTATATCAATTCAGGGGGAACAGGTGAATAGCTTCTGCTTCTATGTTAGAAGCATACCCCAGGTCACATTTTTGACAGTCTCTTCTTTGTATCTTTTATTGATTCTTCCTCCCCTTCACGCAAAAGTAATCGCTTTTTTGTCTGTGTTACATATGTTACATGTGCCCCTCATATTATTTTATATTTTCCAATTTGTGTTTATTTCTCTGACATAGGCAATACTTTCCTAAGAGAAATTTTGCTTTATTAGCATTTATAATTTCACATGGGTAAAGTCTGTGGTAACAACCAAAGTTTCAGTAAATCTTGGCTGAATTAAATTGTTCAGTCTACTTTTTAATTGCTGTTCAATATTATTACAGTGGTGAAGGTATTGGTGTCCCAGCCTATTTTTAAAAGACATTGTCTACCAAAATAAAAATCATTTTGCATTTTTTAGTATTCTTGCATTTACCCAAAAATTTAAAGTTATTTATTTAAACTTTTTTACTTAAAATAAAAAAGAATCATTCTGAAACTATTTGACAGGAATCTGGAAAAAGAGTGAAAACTGACTTGAGAGAGAAAAGGAAATAATATAGGAGTTTCCTAAATGTAACTATCTTTAAGAATCTTAAAAAATCTTTATTTTATGTTGAATTCTTATAATTCAATCAGATTTTACTAATATAAGTAAAATAACTGAACAACACTGACATTTTCTAGGCAAGTGTGCCTCAGACATTCTGTCTGGTAAACATCTAGTCTAGTAAAGAGAAATAGCTTGTTTTTAGTTATTTCTGCACCCCAAATTCAATTGTGTCTTAGCTAAAAAATTTCCTTTAATGTTGTTCTCTCTTCAGTGAGAGGAGTTTTGCTTCCCCAAAGTGAAGATCTGGTTTGGAACACCCAAAGTTCAAGTCTTCAGGTAACACCACCATCCATTCTTGTATGTTTCTGTGTCTTAGAGAACCAGTCACTTATGCTCTGTCCTATGTCTCTTCACCTGCTTACTTTGACATCATAAATTTCCCAAGCTGTTCCCATTTCAAATATTTCCTTGCATCACCTCTGGAACATTACTCATAGTTGTCAACTCATGAGTACCAGCTGTTGGTTCAGAAAATTTAAACCTTCCGTAGTGGTTAAATGAAGTCTACATTGCCAGACCACACATAATAGAAAACTTATTCATACTTGTTTGATGATAATTAAGTCTCAAGTGCCCAGCAATTTGTCTTTTTATGTTACCAAGAAACAGTTTTTATAATAAAGACAAGATTATGATTTGAGTTACATCAGTATAGTATAGACAGTATATATATTTTTATTGAAAGCTCAATGATCATATTGAAGAATATCCTGAAGAAAGTTTAGAATTGTGTGTGTATGGAAGAGAGAGAAAGAAGAGCACAAGTATCAACTAGCTAACAAATGAAAGAGACTTTCAGGCCTCCTTTCAAACTGGATTGAAAACATTCATGTGTGCACACCAACAGCGTTGAATGAATTTCCATGTTTGTTTTTACTCCTCAACTTCATTAAGAATTCTTCTTTCACCTCTGCATTTTTACTTTCCATTTCTACTGCATGTTTACATTATAGAAAAGAAAATGACTTTCTCAAGTGCAGTTAAAGCAACAAAGATGGCAATGCAACCACAGTGCTAGGGACCTACCTGTCTACAGTGAGTAGAGGACTCTTATTGTCACAGACACAGGGAGGGAACACCCTTCTCTCTCCACTCCTGACTCTTTGTACTCTCTTTAGATTTCTTTTCCTCTCATGTCAGCTGCTTGAAATTTTTGTTCCTTGGCATTTTCCCAGTGATGAAAATTTAGAAGGCTTTCCTGAATTCACTTCAACATTGGTCTCTGAAACCATTTTTTCTAGTTAGTTATAGAGCAACTCAATTTTGAAAGTGGAATCACTGGTAATAATTTTTTCACTGAATTCCATATTGGAGAAAAGAGGCTAAAGGAATATTGACAACAGAGTTCACTCATTTGGTGTCCATTCAGTCCACTATATTTACTTTGTGTTTTCATATGCCAAGTGCTAGGGAAACAAAGATGTATAAGGTGGGGCCCAACTTACCAGAAGTTTCCAGTCTGGTAGACTTCTAAACAAATAAGATGATTCAGAGGACAGGAGTAGTTTTAGAAAATTAGAAGGGAAAAACATTAATTCCCTGATATGGTATCATCACCCTATTTTCTTTGAAGAACAGAATTTGGTATTGAACAAATGGCCTTATAATTTCCTCCCTCTCTCTCTCTCTCTCTCTCTCTCTTTCTGTCTCTCTCTCTTTCAAATTAATATATATTATATATAATATATATAATTAAAGTGAGATATATAAGGAAGTGAGATATACATGAAAGTATATGTGTATATATATATATATATATATATATATATATATATATGATTTTAAATACAAGAAAAAGAAAAGAGAATGGAACTTTTTTCTGTATAATCTTCCTATCCCATACAGTAGAGATTTAAATATTAAAAAGTGTCCTCTTTCTCTCCTTCCCTTCTGTGTTCAGCTGGGTCTTAGAGATCTGTGGAAGATGCTAACCCAAGGAGTATAGACTGCCAATTTTGTTTGGTTTCCCCTCTAAGAATTCTTTCCCTGCCTGGTTATATGTACTTGGAGACATCTTTGAACACATAGCCTGGTACAGTGGAGGAAACCACTGGAACAAGGAAATCCAAAGGCTCAGCTTCTAATTCTGAGTTTTTCTCTGTTTTTTGTGGCCTTGAGCATTTTACTCCTAGAACTTCATTTCTTAAACTTAAATAGATGTGATTGGAGTGAGGTGTGCTAGATGTTTCTGTGATTCTGGCACTTGGGAAACTGAGGCAGGAGGATCACCATGGGTTTAAGGCCAGCCTGGATTACATAGTGAGTCAAGGTCAGCCTCAACTGCAAAGTGAAACCTTGTCTCAAAACAAGAGCAACAACAACAACCTCATGAGATTGGACTACATTCTCAGGAGTCTTTCTAGTTCTAAAACAATACTTTTTAATGTGCACATTTCACATATATGTGAAGCATTTGGCCCCATTTCGTAACAAGATTTTTGTAGACCACAACGTGGCTTTGTAAAGCATCCAAGCCTTTGGCAAGATGAGGTGGTATTTTTTTACTCAGTGTTTTCAGTTTCATATTCTAGACTGCATTTTGATGTCTTCTCATTTGTCTGGAGCTAACTCTTGCTTTCCATCTGGCCCATTCTTAAAAGATCCCGAGTAATGTAAACACTGTAGACAGAAATATCAAGCAGTTTTGTGTATCTCTTTCCTAGGAGATTGTACAGAAGTGCACACACCAGGTCAACAATTAGAAGTTGGGTCCACTGCGTATGATTGTGTGAGGTTAAGTCTGCTCCCGGTAATTACATTCTCTTTAGATACTGAAGTTTGCTGGATGAATGCTGGGTGGTATCTCTTTGATTACATCACCTTTATTGACTTGACTCATGAACTAATTCTCTCTGTTCTCAGGTTCACTTCTGATGGTGGATTCCCCAAGAGAGAATTAATTTCTTATCCTGAAATCTTTCTCTTTCACCACAGCTCATTTGTAATTATAACTTATTTGAAGATAGCATTCAGCTTCCTCTTTACACACAGTGCATTCTTCTCTCATACAGTAGATTTTGCTTAAGTAGATTCAAGTTGTTATACTTCAGTCTAATATCACACATAGAATAAAATACATAAACTCCTACCAAATATTATGGTCATTTTACCTATTGTCATCATTATTAAACTTTTTTAGATAGACTAGCCTTCATAAAATTAAATAATTAACATCTTCAAGGGTAGTGTTTATACTTTCGTGTTCCTGAAACTAAATGTTAAGATTAGTGTTTCACTAGGTTTTCTTTTTCGTAGTGAAAAAGAAATTTCTTTTTTGTAGAAAAAGAAAATTGTATTTTGAAGGTCTAATGCTATTTCACAGGGCAGGCTATTTATCTGAGATTAGATCACTTTTAATATGGCAATATTTCTGATCAAAATGGAGGACATTAGTTTATTAAATATCTTTCAGAATGATTAATAAAATTGCTGATGTTCCTGCTGTGGGCAATGTGCTTAGGTCTTAGGCAATGAATTGCAGATATGAGTAACTTTCATGCATTTAAATTCATTTAAACCCCAAAATGGAGGGAAATGGATCTTCAAAAGCAAAATAAACAATTATTTCCCCTGAAAATTCACTGTTTAATGTCCTTTAAATATGTTAGCTCAACTGTGCCCCTTCCACGTGTGAGTTCTGAGAGTTTATATAGTTTTTCTCTAGATTTCTCAACTTCTGTAATAAGTGATTAAATTGAAAGTTGGGTACTGATCTGCTTGATTCTAGAGCCCTTGTCCCCTCCTCACTCAATGTTACATTGTCTCCTGTCCCTAGAAAATTTGGGCATAGGGTATGTGCTATTTTATGTGTTTCTTTTATCTGTGATATGATTTAGTCTTTTTCTTCCCCCAGGATAATACCCTTCAAGCTGAGTGGCCCTCAGCAGATGAACCCACCACCAGCAATATTTCACCGCTTGATTTCAGCTCTGGTCCTCCATCGACCACAGACAGGGAACTCTGGCCAGAAAGTCCTTTGGGTGATTTAGTGTCTACACCTAAATTATCTTTTCCCTCAGAGGAGGTCCTAAGTTCTTCCCCTGAGGATATAGAGGTTAGCACCTTGACTCTTCATTCTGTCACCCCAGCAGCGTTTCACACTGGCTTGCCTATGGCTTCTGAGGAGAGGACTTCTGGATCTTTCTTATTAGAAAATGGTGAGGAATTTTAATACTTTTTCATACACCTTCATTATATCAGATGAAAAGGATTTTAAAGAGAGAGTCTATGGTACAGAGAAAAACTGGCATTCATTAGGGGGAATGTGAGAGAGGAGACAATCAGATTTAATTAGTAAGATAGGATAGTTCAGACTGGTGAGAAAGAAATGAACTCAGGGTAAATAGAAATAAATGAGTAGATATTTTGACAATCATCTTGAAGACTATATAATTTACTTAAATTACTACCACTACTACTATTATTTGCTTGAATATTTGAGTGGTAAACAAATGGCCTCAGAGGTTACCTTCCATAGTGTTAACTGTGGGGGCTAATATTGAAGATTTTAGGTTATGGCTATATTGAGAAGGGGAGACCCTAAACTAGATCAGCCTCAAAATAGATAAATAAATGAAAATAAAATAGATGATCTTCTACATGTTGTAGAGGAAAAGAAAAATAAGTGACATAGTGATGGAACATAAATATGACAGAGGAAGATGAATAAATTTTGAAAATGGAGTGAATCTGAAGGGTGATAGCCAATACACATAGGATTCAGGAAGAAACAATTTCCAGGAAAATTTTTCTCTAAGTTTCCATTGGAGTTCATCTTTGTGGTGAGCATGGCTATCAGCAGACTCCTAATTTTGTGGATAGAAATATCAAATGTTTGAAGATTAAATATTTCAAGAGTCAAAATCTTATCCTCAGAGATGGAGGAGTCTACATTCACATGTGGGTCAACTTTAGCTCAAGCAGTTACTTCCTCATGCTGGATTTTCATCTGTCTACATTCACATGTAATTATCTCACATTACACTTTATCATATCTTGTTGTTTGCTTCATATAAAAGTCATCAATATTCCTAACTTAATAGAAAAAATAAGTAACTGATTTAATTGTAAGAAATATATTTTTCAACTTTGTAGATTAATGAATGTAAAACTTTATTTTTAGGATTATCCAATGTTGAAGAGTCAGAAGATCCATTGCCTTCAAGTTCATTCATTCAACCTGTGCCAAAGCAAACAGTACCACCCATAGAAAACTCTGGTGTGTCCCTGACATCTTCACCAGATTTGATCTCTTCTGTTACCTTAGATCTTCTTGCTAAAGTAGTAACTTCACCTTTTGGTTCTGACTCCCTGGCCTCTGAAGTCAAAGACCAGTTAGAAGCAAGCCATTTGTTTCCAGACATATCCACAGAAAAAGAGTTCATATTTGAGAGTGGTTTAGGTTCTGGGTCTGGACAAAAGGTGGATTTGATTTCTTGGCCATGGAGTGAGACTTCATTAAAGAAGAGCACCGAACCACTGTCTAGGTCATGGCTTGAAGATGAGGATTCACTTTTGCCAACTGAGGGTATAGATGAGAAACTTGTTATAGAGAGCAAAATAGATTACACAGCCCCAACTATTGAACATTCAAAGTATAGGCATGATGAGAAATCCACAAGCTTTGCAGTGGGAGAGTCCCTTGTTGAACCTACTGTGCCCATCTTTGCAGTGTCTGTATTTCATTCCACATCTCTTACCTTTCCCAAGCACACTTCAGAGATACCTAATGTTGATTACCACTCAGTTACCAAAGAACCTTTTCTACTGACGGCTGCTTCTTCTGTTATAACAGATGAAGTGAATACCTTTCTGATCAAGGATGTAGACCAAACTACAGAGTCATCTAGCCATGAATGGTCTGACAGCAAGAGTTCTTCAATGAAACCAGATCTGCAGCCTGTGTGGACTGTATTCCCAGAATCAGCTATAGCTTCAGCAAGAACTTCTCCTCAAGAGATACTACCCAGAGACTCATTGGCAAGTACGCCACACAGTAGTGGTGGACTCTGGTTGAAAACTTCCATGACACAGTCCATCAAATTGCCTCCAACCACAAGCTCCACCTTTCTGGAGGATGAAGTAATTATGGGCGTGCAGGATATTTCATTAGAACTGGACCGGGTAGGCACAGATTACTATCAGCCTGAGCTGATCCAAGAGCAAAATGGCAAGGCTGGTAGTTATGTGGAAATGTTTACAAGTTTTCATTCCACAGAGATGGCTGTTTTGGCTCAACCCACAAAAGGAGATGACTTGGGTCAGGCCCAGATTGAAGGAGCTTTAGTAGTTTTCTTCAGCCTCCGAGTGACTAACATGATATTTTCAGAAGATCTATTTAATAAAAACTCTTTGGAATATAAAGCCCTGGAGCAAAGATTCTTAGAATTGGTAAGCTCAAAATTGAAACATGAGAATGAATAATCATATATGACTCCTCTGTCCTAACCAAGCACACCAAGACTGAGTCCAGGAAAGTGTGACCTATTGTGTGCATTCATTTCTTGCCACACAGAGAGATAGTATCATGACTTGGGAGTTGGTAGGAGAACAATAAGACTGGTGAATTCAAGAAATGGAAAACACAAATGTGGCATGAGGGTGATGTGAATAGGTTAGATACTGATGATCAAATTTCATGAATTCTGGGCCTAAAATAAAATGTAAATGCTCAAACTTATTGTGAGAACAAATCTCTGAGTATTTGTGCCTTTACTGTTGTAATCTGTTAGTGAAGAAAAGAAAATTCCCTGGATTTTAAAAACTATGTGTGAGTTTCATGGGCTTCCTAAATGTCATAGTATTCTCATGACATGATCAACATGTTATAACATTTTAAATTTATGGTCTCGTATCATTCTTAATTCATAGGATTTTTAAAAACAGTTTGAATGTAGGTAGAATATAAATAGAAGGAGTTCATCTTTGTTTCTTTGTCTTTTGATATGTATTGAACAAAATGAAAAACTTTGTTATCATTTTTCATATATTGCAGTTGGTTCCCTATCTTCAGTCAAATCTCACAGGATTCCAGAACTTGGAAATTTTGAACTTCAGAAATGGCAGTATTGTGGTGAACAGTCGAATGAAGTTTGCCAAGTCTATTCCTCCTGATGTCAACAATGCTGTATACATGATTTTAGAAGACTTTTGTACCACTGCTTACCGGACCATGAACTTGGCTATTGATAAATACTCTCTTGATGTAGAATCAGGTAATGATATTACCCTAAATGGTGGTTTCTTAGTAAAATCCAGTGACTATTCTTGTGTGTTTTCTTTTTTATTGATTAAAAGTGAATTTAATACTCCTAGGAAAAAAGAGTATAGTGTCAGATCAATTTTTTACATCTTGATAATTAGTAAAATATTTCTTTCAAACACATCAGTATCATTCTTTTTTCATAGGGTTGTTCACAAATATTATCTTTATTGGTTCACCTCCTTCCTTTTTATATACATCCTACTAGGCTTTCCATTTTACCTATCCATTGGATCTTTTCTTGCTGTAGCTTTATTTTTTATTTACTTTTTTTCAGTTTGTATTTTACATTTTATATTAATGCTTGTTTGCATTGCAAAATGATTATGGTCCTTGTGGGCGATTAGTTCATATACATAACATCTCAATTTTTGCTTTTTAAATTCCTTTTCTTTCCCTTCCCTTCCCCTCCCTCCATCTCTTAATCCTCTTCCTATTCAATAAAATTTTTCTTTTTTACTTATTATCTACCTTCTATCTTGTCCTTATATTTTTGGTGTTTCCAAATCATGTGATATTTAAACTTGTGTGTCTGATAATTTCACTTGATATTATTATCTTAAGGTGCATTCATTTTCCTACAGACTCAAGCTTATCCTTCTTTATGGCAGAGTAGCCTTTTATTGTGCACAAAAGCCCCATTTTCTGTATTCATTCATCTGTTGATGGATATATAGGCTACTTGCAAATTAAGCTATTATAAATATGCTGCTATGATGGGAAGACTAAAAAATTTACTGTCTTCTGTGTATGTTTTAAAATTTTTGTACTCATTCCCATTATTTCAAGCTTTATGTAAATATCACTCTTAAACATTTTTACATGTAAGTAGGTCAAACTTCTCTGCTGAGCTCCAGAATCATTTATCTAACTAGTCAATCTTCTCATGGGTGTTTCTGATGTAGCTTATGTATGTCAAACTTAAAATATTCAAGAGTGAACTACTGTTTTCTCTATCTCTTCATTCTCCAGTTAAATATACTCCTTCTCTCAGCTTCTCCATCTCTATAAATCAAAGATTTATCTACTCAATTAGTTAAACTAGAAAGCTGGGCAGTCATTTCTGATACCATAGTTTTCTTTAGCCCACACTTCTAGTTACTGCTTATATTAATTTAAATATATCTTCAATTCAGACTCATTGTATCTTAACCACTACTACTCAAGTGGGGTGTAAGCAACTTAAAAATAGCCTTGTTTTACTGGGAGACAGTGAGAGAAGATACTTTCACTGGATGATACTGGGGAAGAAATAAAAGATAAGACATGGATAAGAAATGAGAGATAATGGTGATTTGAACCAAGCCATTATTATTTCTCATTTAGACCGATTTTCCTACTTCCTTTTCTGTTTCTTCTCCTCTCTGTTCCCTAGCATGGTACCTCCAGCCATAATCTAAAACATTAATCAGATTATTTCGCTTTGCTGCTTAAAATATTTCAGCAGCTGATTGGTTTAGTAGTCAGAGGCCTAGTCCTCAATTTCTTCCCCAGTAGCATCCAGTGAAACTGACTTCTTTGTTTACTGTGTCTCATCCAAACTAGCTTGTTTTTAGTTCCTTACATACCAGAAGCTTTCTGTGACCTTAAAGCCTTTTGCATGTAGCTTGAACCAATGTTCTATTTATCAAAACTCCCCCCCTTTTTTTTTTATTTAAAAGAGAATAAAACAAAAGGGGGCAGTACAGAGCAGATCAGAAGAGGACAACATAGGCAACACAGTACTTTACATTAAGTCAACTGGACATCAACAGTATCTAACACCATAACTCTTACTCTGCTATAGTTGAACATAGTTTCAATTACAATAATATCAAACATAACACAATAGAATAAAGCCATGCATATAGTGAAAGAATTACAGGGCTTTCTGAACCGAATAACAGAAAATGATCAATGGGTATTATAATATCTCATTTTTGATAAAAAGGAAAAAAATTTGTTTGAACTATCACACATATTCAAATTCCAAAAGGACACAATGTGGTAGACAGAACCAATGGCAATAGAACAAAAAAAACATGGTAGGACTTCTAAGAAGGATAATATTAAATCAGCAATAGCTGTCATAATGTTTTCTTCAAAACAGCTGTGCATATCATCACGTATGATATAGTCAAACAAAACAGGATAACACCATTCCAACTGATGATTTAAAACTTTGAAAGACTTCGAAGCTATGAGATGGGGCCTCATGCTTACCATAAAGTCTTATATAC
>PVJX010041099.1:0-14838 GCA_004027295.1 Dolichotis patagonum
AAGTAGTTGTTCATTTCATCATGCATTATATAATTGGTTCTCATAAACTGTTTATAAGCTCTACATATGTGTGAGTCTCTACATGTATATCTATCCTTTCTATATTAAAGGGAAAAACAAAACAAAGCAAGACAAAACAAAACAATTGCTAGAAAAGCATGAAGCAAAAAGTCATATAAAACCTCAATACAAGGTGATCTACAATGGTTACCATGATGTCTCAGCAGTATATAACAACATTAATAAAAATGAAACATTGGAGACATTATAAGACTTCAAAAGCAGGTAATAATCAAACAGAGTAGAAATCTTAGTGAATCTTGTCATCTTCAGTGGAGATGCTTATACTATTAGACTTGATGCTATCAATCATAACAGATTTGAATAAAATCAGTCAATACAAAACCACAATCTAACAAACCAGTTTCAAATAAGATCAGTCATAATAAGACAGTTTAAGTTATACAGGGCTTCAGACTAAGTTGATAGGAAATTAAGGATGATTACCATAATATGTCCTGCTCTTTCGCGGATAGCTAACCATGCCCTCAAATATAGTGTAAGTGGACAAACTGGAATAGAATGTAATCCATCTAAGCAGAGTGGTGAGAAAAATGTAGATTTTAAATCTTGTTACCCCATTAACAGTATCCTCTTCCTTCCATTTTTAGACAATTCCTCCCCTTTCACTCCCATAGGGTTCACTGCTTATTTTGGGTCCCACTAACTCCCTATACAGAGCATCTCGATGGACCCTATCTCATGATCTACTCTGCCTGTGTTTCTTTTTGTTAGCATATCTAGGCCATCTATATTAGAGGTTACGGCCAAACTTCTCTGCCTCATTTCTGCTATTCTATTTTCCTGTCATTGGTTGTCTATTTTTCTCTTTCATTCCACTGTCTGCCCTGTTGACTGAAGCCTCTCTGCCACTATTCCTGAAATCTTCATATTCTTTTTCTCTCTCTCTAGAATGTCATACAGTATTTTTTGTAGGGTTGGATTGGTGGTCACAAATTCTCCCAGTTCCTCTTTGTTATGCAAGCATCTTGCTTCTCCATTAATTTTTAGAGAGAGTTTTGCAGGATACACCAATCTGGGCTGAAGCTTGTTTTCTTTCAGGGCTTGAATTACTTAGCTCCAAGCTTTTCTTGATATGATGGTCTGTGTTGAGAAGTCTGCTATGATTTTGATGGGTTTTCCTTTATAGGTGATCTGTTTCTTTTCTCTGATGGCTTTTAATATTCTGTTCTTATATTGAATTTCTGGGACCTTGATTATGATGTGTCTGGGTGTAGCTCTGTTTGGGTTGTAGGTGGCTGGAGTTCTGTATGCTTCATACGTCTGCATTTCATTTCCTTTTTCTATGTTTGGGAAATTTTCCTTAATAATTTCTGTGAATAGCCTTTGTAATTCCTTTGTTTTGACTCCTGTTTCTTCATTCACATGCTTTATTCTTAAGTTATATATCTTCTTGTCATCTTCTAGCCTTCTTATTGTTATTGCCTGCTCCCTTATTACTTTTAAGAGATCTTCTCTTTCATGATCACGCATTGCAAGCCTGTCTTTAAGTTTTGATAGTCTATCCTTAATTTCTTTCAAGCAGTTTTGCCAGCTTTCAATGGAGTTTTTGGTTTTCTGGTAACTTCTTTGAATCTTCTTCATGAATTCTAGATTTTCTTTATATTCTTTATTGAACATTTCTCTCCTTTTGTGTTCCTCCATTCTTCTGTCTGTGTCTTCTTGAGAGGTGTTTAGTCTTCCTTTTATTAATCTCCTTATCTCTTGTTTAACTTGAATTAATATTTCAGTTTTGATCTCATTTACAATGTCCCGAAGATATCTCTTTATGTCTGCTGATGCCGTGTTTGATGTTGCATGTTTGCTGCCCTCAAACTCTTTTGTATTTACCTCTCCTGGATCAATATTCTCAGGGCTGAGGGCTGGGGGCTTTTTCTTATTTCTTTCTCTCATCATGTTTTTGGTTCCTTCCATACAAGTGTATAGTGTAATTGCCAGCCCCTTTTCTTGCTGGTTAGGGTTCTTCTGGAGCATGCCGGCTAGGGGTTTCTGCCCTCTCCAGTCTGCTGTCAGATACTGAAGTGCATGCAAGGGCAGTGTATGCTGGCTCCTCCCCTCCGGGCCAGTCAACCATCATGGGCCTTCAAAGCATCACCATGTGCTGCGCCTAGGGAATTAGTTCAGGAGGATCCACTTGGTCCTGGCCAGGGGCGCAGCCAAGCAGATCCCACCAGTCCGCTCCATGAGGGGAACAACCAACTGAAGCCACTTCTTTACTGAGATAGGGCTGTCTTGATTGACTCCAACATGTCCTCCAGTTGGTCACCCCTTTCCCATGGGAGGGTCTTATTCCCCACACTCACCGCAGGTTGATGCCAGTCTTTCTCTGACTCAGTTCTCGCTGGGCTCTCTGATCTCTGACTTCAGCGTGGCTGTGGCATGAATCTGCAGCATCTCTGGGTGAGTTGAGCACAGGGCGGTTCAGCTTCATCCTCGGGGCCACTCAAGCCAGTCTCATTGGCATGGGTTTGGATGCTCAGGTAGATCTTGGGCACAAATTTAGGCAGCTCAGTGAGAGCACTGTGCTCGCCAATCTTAGCTTCTCTAATGGTAGCCCCAGGACTTCATATTTGAGCAGTTCCTTTCCCTTCAGTTTCTTCGTGGGTTGAGAGAATCCATCGCCCTCTGTCTGGATCTCTCCAGAATGCTTTATTCTGGCATCTGAGCTGTCTCTCTCAGAGAGTCTCTGTATCCTGCTGCTTACCAGTCCCCCATCTTTCCTTATATCTCTCTGTGCTCCTCTTGACTTCATTGTTTGTGTTCAGAAGCCTGCTGTGATTCTGATGTGCTTTCCTTTATAGGTATCTATTTGTTTTCTTTACAGCTTTTAATATTCTCTTCTTATGCTGGGTTTCTGGAATTTTGATTATTATATGTCTGTGTGTAGATTTATTTTGGTTATGGCTGATTGGAATTCTATATTCTTCACTTATCTGTATGTCAGTTTCTTTTCCCATGCATGGAAAATTTTATTTTATTACTTGTATGCATAGTCTTCTTATTTCATTTGTGTTCACTCCAACTTTGTTTATGTCTATCAATCTCATATTGTTTTTCTTTGCTTCATCTTGCAACGTTGATTTGTTATTTATTTTTATTTTATTTTTAAACAATCTTTCCTTTTATTTTTAAACAATCTTTCCTTTCCTGCTTACTATCTGCAATCTTATCTTAAAGATTTTAGAGTCTATCTTCACATTTTTTCATGTGGCTTTGCCAGATTTAGATGGAATTTTTGATTTCCTGGATATGTCTTTGAATCTGTATCATGCATTTTAGTTTTTTCCTACATTGTTAATTCAAGATTTCTATCATTTTTCTGATGCTTCTGTATATTTTTTAAACTATGTCTTCCTTGGATATGCTTAGCATTTCTTTTATTGTGTTTATCATTTCTTTTTTTTTTTTTTGGCCTGGGAGATTATTCCCAATCTCATTTTCTATACAGCTTTGTGGAATTTTTTTTACTGTAATTGCTATGATTTCAGGAATTTTAGGTGTGTGACTTACACTTTCCTGTATGTCCATGTCTCCTGGACTTGTTTGGTATAGGCTGGATTTTGAGATTGCATTTTTTTCTTTATTTTCGTCATTTTCCTGTCTTCTTCCAGAGAAGCTCAATGCACAGTCCCAGTTGCTTCCTGAGTTGGCTTTGGTGGTCCATCCATGAAAGGATCTCCCTAACTCAATGGGGGCCACTGATCGGGCTTTTCCCAGGCCCCGCTTGGTGCACCAAAGTTCCTTGGATTGTTGGGGGTAACTGGGTGGGTCTTTCTTGGTCCCCATATGGTTCATGGACTCTCGGTCCATAGTTGAGGTCACTGATTAGACCTTTTCTTGGTCCCACGCTGTGCACTGACTCTCCCTGGCTGTTTGCAGTTACTGTGTGGGTCTTACCTGGGACCCATGCTGCTTATTGATGCTCTCAGACTGGTTGTGGTCACTGGGTTGGGTTTTTTGGGGCTTCATATGGTGCACTGAGCCTTGCTAGCTGTGTGTTGTTCATTAGATTGGTCTTTCCCAGTTCTACACCATGCACCAGTGCTCCCCCTGGTTGGATCACTGAGCAGGTCTCTGATCTTCTTATAGATTTCTGCTACCTGGTCTATTTTCTTCATATGTTGTGCTCCACATTGGAAGAGTTGGGGGAGGATTTCAGAAATATTTCCCTGAATATGTAACACCTTTTTTTACCCTTTATTTAGAGGGTTATTGAAGGTTGGCAAGTGGAAAGTAAGGAAAGTTTGTGCTTATATGGAGATTTTAGTAGGATACTGCCTCTCTGTGAATGACTTTTAGCTTTTTTATGTCCAGTAAAAATATTTAATCATTATTTACTTTAAATGATTTCAATTCTGTTCCTATGATGTATGAAAATAATTACTTCTGGTTATAACAGCATGAACAGATTCAATCTGACAACACATCTATCTGTGTGATAGCCCTTGCAGTTACTTTTCCTACATTATCTATTAACCATGCACACTATAAAAGTTTAGAATTTGTGGTTATTCAGCAATGAGGTAGGTGAAGTAAGGTGAGTAGTATTAGACACAATGGGGGGATTTCAAGGGGAAAATAGTGACAGATGAGAAGAAATGTCTGACTTGGGATCTGATTTTATTTGAACATTTTAAGTTGAGTTACAGTATTAGAATTGTGAGTTTTGAGAGAATATTGTCTAAGATCAAGAGTGAAATATGGGAGAAAGGTGGTTTACTTTGTCAATGAAGATAGCTATTTAGTCATCAGAATTTGCTGATAAGGAGGGCAATAAGTTAGTAAGATACAAAAGAACTAAATGTCTAGGATGGAGAGGATCAAGGACTAATGCTAGAGAATATAGAAGTGACTGTTGCAGAGATAACTATGGGAATTTAAGAAATTGGGCAGAGGAGTTTATGTGTTTAGAAAAAGAATAAAGAAGTATGTTAATAGTATTGTCTTGGGGTATCAAGGAGAAGAAACTGGATACACAGCTGAAACAAGAACCTAGCACAATTAAATCAGAGCCAGTGAAAAAATAAATACCCAAAATAACAACCTAATAAGTTCAGGAAAACATAGAAGAACATAACATAACTCCACATTACTATATATATATATATCAAGAAACATATAAAAATTTAAACCTATATGATGTCCAATGTGAACACAGGTTAAATAGTCAATGAGACATTGTGTATGTGATTCTCAAGAAGCTTCTTTGCCAGAAAGACAGTGTTCATACCTCTATAACTCCTTTGATCTCTCTACCTCAATATGGATGCTAACACAGATCCAAGACCTGTTTCTGCCAGGTTTCACGCTGTGGGTAACTGCTCAGACAAAGGCAAAGCTGAGACTTGTAAGGTCACTTTTGGACAACCCTGAGGACATGACCCCATTGTTAGGACAGGCATACATTGGGTCATAATTATATACTATGACTTAGCATTAAACAGCTATGCATATGTCAATGAGATCAACATGTAAGAATATAAATAGATGACAACAACCTGTATAAAAATATACAATAAAGATACAAGTGGCTCTTGTGCTTTGTTTTACTCCATGCTGCCTGCCATTGTTACCGATGTCTTGCAAATATGTGTCCTTTAACAATAGGACCTCGCCCATGAAAAATCTCTCTTGGGCCCCATGAGCAGGCCAACAAGTGGCATATTCAACAGTACAATAGTACATTTAGGTGAGTGGTCCCATGGGAAGCTGTGGAAACAGCACATGAAGGTAAGAGAAAGTCCCAGAGAATGGCTGATAAGTCACCTCTAGCCTCACCATGGACTACCTGGAGCCATCCTTTGGTAGTTTAGAAGGCACCAGAGGACTAGGAATCAGTTTGTTTGGGGCCTGAGGATGCCTTGCAAACTTAGAAACAACAGACAAATTCCTTCCTGTCACCATGAAATGGCTGAGTGGTTGTCTTGGTTGTTCTTTGCTCTCTTCTGCCAAATAAATCAAAAGGTGAATAGTATTGTCTGGCAAGCAGACTAGTTGCAGCAGATAGAAGATGACCTTGGCAGTTGGCTGTTGTAAAGTTCACATTACAAGATGTGGGAAGCACTTCTTCCTCCAGAAATATCTCCAAAAGTTTAAGTTCTCATATCTGAGAAAATCCTCAGGAAAATTTCCTAATTTTACATGCTAGGCTGGCTACTCATCAAAAAGTAGAGATAAGACCATGCATGGGCTGCCACCAGTGGGGGGACAGCCAGACTGAAGCCTTTCCTCAGGAGTCAGTTCCATTCACAGACTTCAGGGGGAGAGAACAAGGACTCACCAAGAAGCAAGCCCTCCCTGTGAACAAGTGCTATGTACTTGTTCTATCTATGCTATCATTGGAGGGACAGCCAGAACCCAGTCCCTTCTGGTGTGCAGGCTGGCAAACAGATCTATGATACTCTTTCATGCCTTTGCCAGATTGGTAGACATGGAAGTGAAGTGCCAAGGTAAGTCAAAATCTGTAAAACTGTACCAGGGAAAGAGAAAAATAATGGGGACCCGTGGCAAGTGGAGCTGTGTTGGTTAATTTTCTCTCATTGCGGAGACAAAATAACCAACACTCAAAATTAAGTAAGGAAAGCTTTATTTTGCTCACAGTTTGTAGAGCTTTCAGTCCATAATCTGCTGGGTCCAAGGTAGGTAGCTTATGGCAGAGGGCAATAGTTCATGATGGCAGAAAAAAGCAAAATCAACAAGAGAAAAAAGGGAGCATAGTGCCAAAAAGTTTCTTTCTTTTAATTTAAAGAGAATAAAATAAAACAAAACAGACAAGAACACTCTTTCTGTCCCTTCTATTATATGTAGTCTATCCAATCTATGGTGGGTGTAGTGCTGCCACCCATAGTACCAGCACTGGACCATGAATCAGTCACAACCTCTACAGAGTTCTTCCAAAAAGCACCTCCATGACTACATGAGGCTTTGGGGTGACATTCATGCACAAGGACAGACTTTGGGATCACTGAAAGTCAGCCAGTGCCAGATCTGGACAGAATTGCTGGGGCAGAAAAGATAAGTCAGATAGGCTGCCAATGGATGTGTTCCTGACTCTGGAGGCTATTACTGCTGAGCACCAATATTGGCCAATGAGGTCAGGGCCAGAAGGCGAAAACCACCTTGATGAAGCAGGAAAAGGTGACACTTTTTCCTTTTATCCCAATTAGGAGGTAAGTGAGAATACCCCGGTCTTGGGGGTCCAAGGAGACCAGAGGCCTCATGTGGAATTGACTATTTACTGGTTCCCAAAAATGTGCAGTGTGTACTAGTATTGGTGGATACTGGATCTGAGTCAACACTGATATATGGCAACCCAGACCATTTTACAGGACCTACTATATAGAAGGGTGTTATGGATTAAAAACTGATGGTCAACTTAATGTCAGCTGGATTACATCAGCATGGTGCTGAGTGTAGATAGCCCACCTGAGGAAAGTTGCCAGCATAAATACAGACATGGAGAAGGAGAAGAAAGGTGTTGTGAGTTCTCCTACATGTTGCTGTTTGAGCCACTGGTTCTCCTGAAGGAGCTCGTCATGACCAGCCTCCCCAGTGTGAGTTCAACCACTGTCATTGGAGGAGCTCGGGACCTTGTTGGTGAGAGTAGCTGTGATTCAATTTGGGGGAGCTCTGGTCCTTAAATCGTGCATCACTTTCTGGCTCTGGAGGGGAAGATGTATGCTGCTTAATCTCCAGGACAAACTCATCACACTGACTTTCTGGCATATACTCGACGATTCTTATCATTGGAGAAGCTCAGGACCTCTGTCTCATTGAGGATGGCTGTGTTGCTTTTCAGGACAGTCCTGGTCTTTATTATGATCATGACTTCTTGGCTCCAGTGTAGAACCCTCAAGCTACCTGCACAGTTCCTTCAACAACCCACTGGCATAAACTTTCTAGCTTTCACCGCTGACCTTTGGGCCTTCCCACCACAGATCCATAAAAGAGACTGGTGTGATTCCTTCTTGTGGGCTCTAGACCTCCAGTTGGACTTGTGGGAGGCATTGTCATGAGCTCTGGGTCTTCATCTGGACTCAAGCAGGACATTGCTGTAGGTTTCAGGCCCTTGGATAAATATTCTATATCTTTACTGTTGCGGATAGATTTCCTGTGATTTCTTGTGTTAACTTTGGGTGACCAACATAAAATAATACTATAAATTATGTATCCTAATTCTAATTGTTCTCCTCACAAACCCTGACTACAAAAAAAGGTATGGAGGTCACTGCATCATAGACTGGAAGGCTCATGTGACTTTGGGTATCAGGTACATGCTTCCACACTAATGTGAAGTTTATGTATGTATCCTTGGTTGCTAAATAAATACTGGAGGTGGACATCCTGACCAATACTTGGCTAGACACCATGCAGGGAGAATTCTGGCTGTGAATTCAGATGGTAAAAACTATAGTCTATATCCACCCTAGGCACCATTGACTCCCACAAGCCACACAGGTTGTGTGCATTAAGCAGGACCATTTTCCTGGAGGCCATGAGGAGATAAGCCAGGCTATCTTGAAAATGGAAGAAATAGTGGTTATACACCCTGCACAGAACCCTTTCAACTACCCGGTATGAACTGTGTGAAAGCCAGGTGGGATATGAAGAATGACTATGGAACTGAATAAAGTGACTCCTCCATGACTGTGGCCATGCCTAACCTTACAGATTTGATGGATAGTCTCATGCTGATGCTGAGGCAATACCATTATGTCATAGATTTGGCTAATACCTTTGCTTCATGCTATTGCGCCAGACAGTCAAGATCATTTTGCCTTCACATGGGAATATAGGCAGTGCACCTTCCAGGCATTGCCACAGGCTATTTGCATAGCCCAACTTTGTGTCATGGCTTGCCATTTGGACAATGCCACCCTCTGTGTCACTGTTTCATTATATTGGTGATATTGTGTTAACTTCTAATTGACTTGTAGAATTTTTTTTGTACTGGGGGTCGAACTCACAACTTCATGCTTGGCAGGCAGTACTCAGTGCTGCTGAGCTAAATGCCCAGCCCTGCCTTGAAGATTTGGAAGGTGCTGCACCCAGCCTGAAGGAAGCTTTGCCAACGTGGATGTGGTCTGTGAATAAAGACAAAGTCCAGGGACCTGTCTTGTTTTGTCAAATTTTTGTGTATTATCTGGTCAAGTAAGATGAAACTAATTCCTGATGTTGTTATTAATATCCAACCATACTCAAGACCCATGACAGTATGACAGTCACAGGTGTATGTGGGCTTATGAGGGTTCTTGCAGCTGTTTATGTCTTGCCTAGTTACACTGATGTGCCCTTTATACTGGATGATCTGGAAGGGTGTTACATAGCACTGGACAGACTCAAATAGGACTGTTGCACAGATACAAGCCCTATGAGTCATTGACCCCATCCTTCCATGTATCCTAAATCTCAGTGTTCATGATGATGGATTTGGCTGGTGTTATGGCAGAAACAGTGGAAGAAGAAGCATCCTGTTGGGTTTTGGTCACAGGTATGAAAGGGAGCTGAGAGCTTGTATTCCCTGATTGAGAAACAGTTGGCAGCAGTGTATGCTGCTTTGCGTGTGTGTGAGATTCAGGCCCTTGGCTGAATCTCACAGTCACAGGAAAACAGACAGTGAAAGTGCAGGCAAAATCCCATATGGATGTCTGGGCATGGTTGTGGACAGCACATCCCAGGAGTGGAACAGCACAACCCTATGTACCTCCTACAGCAGGCCTCTATGTTGGCTATCCTGTTGGCAGCCAAACTGGCATTTTGGGGAACCATGACATACATAGTCCAGGTACCTGGCTGGGAGGACAGACCACAGGACTTTACCTCTAGTTTCTATTCAGAAGGGAAAGAGGAACCTTGGGCTGATGTCTGCTATACTGATGAGCCTAGTTGTCCTGCAAAGGACAACAGTTTCTGTCCAGCCCTGTATGGAAGCACACTGGTTTGAAACCAGAACAGGCAGATCAAGCAAATGGACAGAGTTTTGGGCAGTTGGATACTTGTGATGCATGAAAAATGCTCCCCACATGTGTGTATGGACAGTTGGACCATCTTTAGGGGGATGCTGGCTTAGGCAGCTCAGGACTTGCAGATAGGGCACTGTCCCTTGCTGGGTGCCAACCTATGATGAGACTTATGGACCAAGGCACTAACCACATAGTGTATCATATTTAAGGACATAAGCCCCTCCTTTCTATGGAAAATGATTTAACTGATCCTTTGATTAGAGTAGCCACTCTCTCAGGGCTACCTTCTGCGGTGGCATCTTGGTTACACAAGAAGCTTGGATACGTGGGATTTTGTACCATGCAAATTGTAGCACAATAATGGCACCTGGACTTGACTCCTGAATCAAAGGCTGAGGTAAAGGCGTGTCCCTGGTGTGTTCATTTGATCCACTGGAGAAAGAGGGCACTCCCAACACTTGGTATAATACAAGCATCCCACTCACTGAAGCAATGACAGGTGAATTATATTGGGCCCTGCCTCACCTGCAAGGACATAGATATACTTTGACTGCTATAGACACAGCCACAGGTGTAGGTTTAACCCACCCTCTGCCCTCTGCTGAACAAGTTCACACCATTAAGATTTTAAAGTGGATATCTGCTGCATATAGGATGCCACTAGGGATAGCATCTGACAGGGATACTCATTTTACAGGGTCCTAGGTACAATAATGGGCCAGAGATTATGATGTCATTTGGCACATTCACATGTCCTACTGGCCACAGACTGGTGGTATGACAGAGATACAAGAGGCTCCTAAAAACCTAACTGACCTATTTGGCTCCAAAGTTTACTGAGTAGGTGTGGACTTACCCCAGGTGTTTAAACTGTATAATGACCAACCCCAATGTACAGGAAATAGCCACTATATCAGATCACCTCCTGAAAGCACAGCCAGTCCATCTATGTATTCAATCCATGGATCAGGGTCCTAAGGTGATGCAAGGGACCTTAATTCTTCCAGCATTAGAGCTTATGCAGCCAGGAGGCTACTATCAGTGGATTTAGGATTGACCTACAGACATACCAGTGGACAACTGAGTATTTCTCTTGGAGCCCTGGGAGGAAAGACTTAGACATGTTATAGAAATACAGCCTTGGACTTCAACTTGCCCATTGATGGTCTCGGTACTTTTTCTCTCTGCCCAATGCCGGGACCATCATTCTGAAGGGGAGTGACTTTGTGGCTGTTTGGTCCTTCCCCCTGGTGGAGGTACATTTAGCTCTAACTCCCTTTTCTCAGGTAGTAATGGGAACCCAGGCTTGGTATTCCACAAGATACACATGTGACTTGCATCCTTCCAGGAGGGTAGGATCTTCTTATGGTTCCTCTTTCCTCCCTGTCCTTCCAACCAGGATGAGCCATGATAACAGCATCATCTGATGAGCACATACATTTTCTCATTGTCACCAAGGAGCACATTGTTGGGTGTGTGCTGGACTCCCCACCAAGGCAGCTGAGGGTCTCATGTTGAGGATTGCACCAGATTCCTGCTCAATTGGCCTTACTAGCGACAGTAAAACCAGACCATCTCTGCCTGGGATCAGTGACACCAGGCCTTTGAGGCACTGATATGGAAGACCACTTCCACCCCACAGGGATTGAGACTTGCTATATACAATGGTTGGAGGTGGATGATGGGAACACCTATAATATTGTTGGATGTAACCCCACTTTGTATTCAATAAGTGAATGTGTCATTGGGCAACCAAATGGTGAGTTGGATACTCCCCCAACCTGTATAACTACACTTATTTGTAAATGACACAACCAAGTGATGGGATGGCCATAAGCTTATAGGTGCTGTGCTCACTGATTGGCCCACTGCAGGTGCATTATGAGTTTGTGGCACCATGGGTTGGCTGTACCTACCTGCACAATGGACAGGGCACTACACCTGGTAATTTATGTATATTAAGGGCACTGTGAGATCCACCCTTACAGACACACCCCACAATTGGGACACTGTATCACAGGTGGCACCATGCTGAATGGGTGGCCAGTGGCAGGGACCATAGACTGACCTAGCCCTCCAAGTTGAAGCCATTGATCAACATATGGCCCAGTCACTGAATGTTACATATCAGGCTTTGATGTTGCTCATGGATGAGACTTCTCAAATGAGAAAGATAACTTTGCAAAGCTGCATGATTCTTGATTTGCTTACAGCAGCACATGGAGGCACTTGTGCCATGTTATGTATAGAGTGTTGCACTTATATTCCTGACCATCATACAAAGGTACAGGAAGCTTTGCACAAGATGGATACAGAGGTGTCTGTTATCCTGGCCCTGCAGCAGGGTCCTATTTCCCAATTGTGGAAATCATTTGGATTCTCCTAATTCTGGATAGCCATAAGCTGTAGTGGCAAAGAAGTTGGAAGTGTTCAGTTGTTCCCTCTATGGTTGTTGTGGTCAGCTTTATGGGCCACTTGCAAGAGGCAACTGTCCCTTGACCCTAGAGGGGATGGGATGTACAGAACTGCTCAGACTGAGTCAAAACTCAGGGCATGTAAGGACACTTCTGGAAACCCCTGAGGACATGATCCCATTGTCAGCACAGGTGCATATCAGGACATAAACATATAACCATGATTTTAAGTGAAAAACTACACCTGTGCCAATGAGGTCAGCATATTAATAGATGATAGAAACCTGTATAAACAAATATACAATAGATCTGACAAACAGCTCTTCCAGAGGAATTCAGGTGTCTGGTCCCTCCCCCTACTTCATGGGACCTGGTAACCAGCCTGGTAAGAAACCAGGACTCAGCAATCAAATCCACCCAAGGAATTCAGGTGCCTGGCCCTTCCCCTACACCATGGGGACCTAACAACAAGCCTAGGAAGAATCCAGAGCTTGACAATCAGCTCTATGAGAGGAATCCAGGTGACTGGTCACCCCCTCTACATCAGTGGGACCAGACAACCAGCAGAATGCCAGTCACACAGTAGGACCCCAACTAAAGAGCACATGGTGGACAGGCAAGACTAGTGGGATGGAAAAGTCTGAAATATGAACCAGCATTGTGGTTAGGGACAAAGACACATGGAATAGAAGTAGATGGGTGAGGCTATCCCTTTTTTTAAATTCAATTTTGTTTTATTTTATATTTTTATTTTTATCTTTCTTTTCATTTTTATCAATTTTTTTCTTTATTATTCTTTTTTGTCTTTCCTCTAAATGGCAGGGCAGATCCAGTCACAGAAAACTAATCCAATCCCACAAACTCAGAGACCAAGTTCAGCTAATCCTTCAGTCCCTCAAATACGATTTCATTCTTTCTTCTGTACCTCATTCTCTAGTTTCCTAAACCTTGTGTGATCATCCTTTGTCTTGCAGTCTGGTTTCTACTTCTTTCCAGTTATCCTTGTTTTATTTGCTATCCTTCCTGTATTTCACTACCACAGGATAAAACAGCTCTACCAAGGGGAAACACTTTGCATACAAACTCCTAATTTGCAATCAGTTTTATTATAGGAGACTTTGCTCCTCTGGTCTAAAATACAATATCAATAGTTACCACAGTTTGTCAGTTTCTAAGTTGTGCTTGATGATATTTTTTTCCTAATTGTACTACTTTGGCCTGGATATCATGTCTATTGTAACCAGTTGTTCTCTGTTCTGTAAAAATACTGGGAAGCTTTGGGGTAATAAACTCACTAGAGTCCTAAACCAAGGGACTGGGGACTGAGCCAAACAAACAGCAACATTGTAATTTTTTTTTATTTAAAGAGGAAAAAAACAAAACAAAATAAAACAGAATAAAGGGTAGCGACAATACAGTATTTCAAGGAAAAAAGGAGGAGTACAACAGCAATAAAACCTAGGAAATTATTACTTGACTAATTACATACTGACTTCTTTGAAATAGATGTTCTAATTACAAAGTTAAAACATGTAAAGTAGACATTCAATCAGTGAGACTGTTAACAGTTCTGCTCCATGATCTGACAAAAACAACAATATGGTCATCCATCTTACCCACTCAAATATACATGCAATTATATCAATAGGGTAAAATTAAACACAACAAAACAGAGCTAAGTGGATCACAAGAAAGCAATGTAAGACATAAATTAGAAAGCTAGACAATTGGAGATATTCACTCTCTATCATATTGACTCTTGTTTTCTTCCAAATAGTTGTCCAGATTGTCACATATAGGGAATTCACATGAAACAACCTAGTATGGAATTGATCTGAGCAGGACGAGGGGGACATTACAGGTCTTCAAGACCAGACACTAGGGAAGCCATGAATGGCTGTCATAATGTCTCTCATTCTCCTCAAAAGAGCTGTCCATACCTTAATGTGTATTGAACTTAGACAAAGCAAAGCGAGCTAAGATCACTTTGAATGAAAAGTGATAGTTTTGCTGGACTTCACATCATGACATTATGGAATCGGCACTGGGTATTGTAGTGTCTCTTTTTCTTCAAGGTAGTTGTTTATTTCAACATGTGTTATATAGTTGGTTCTTGTAAGCTGTTTTTAAGCTCTACACATGCGTGAGTCTTACATGTATATGTATCATTTCTATATTAGCTGGAAAAACAAAACAAAGCAAGATAAAACAATTCCTAGAAAAGCATGAGGCAGAAAAGTCACACAAAACCACAATACAAGGTGATCTACAATGGTTACCATGGTGTCTCAGCAGTATATAACAACATTAATAAAAACAAAACATTAGAGACATTATAAGACTTCAAAAGCAAGTAATAGTCAAACCAGAGTGGGTATCTT
>PVJX010041100.1:0-14847 GCA_004027295.1 Dolichotis patagonum
TGAGCACAGGATGAGTGGTCCAGAAGGCGAGGGGGAGAAAGGCTAAAGAGCTGCTCCTCCCACAGTCTAGCCCTTTCCTCTAAGCCCTGTGTAGGGGCATAAAGGATCAGGCTTGAGAAGGCAGGAGGAAAAGTGTTTGTGTTGGCTCGAAATGACTGAAACATCTGCTTTCCTAGGTGTTTGCCTAGTTTTATGATTACACAACAAGAAAGAAATGTGAGCTGAATAGTTGACACCAGATAAAACATTTTACCTTAACAACTGATGTAATGATAGCATCAACAAAACAAACCACTTTAGCAGTTTACTGGGCTGTTAAGAAAGGGTTCAGTCCCTAGAAGGTTGTCTGTGATTTCACGCACACACATTCCTTAGGCATCTCTAGGTGCTGGGCAATAATAATAATTACGGTATCCGTGTGTGACTGGTAGACGGGCTGACAGACTGTCATCACTTCACCAGCAACACTGTCCTTGCCTTTGTCAATCCGTCATCACCCTTTGGACAGGACCAGCTGGTTGATAATCCATGGACCAGAGAGAATCTGACAGGCCATTCTAGTTATAACTACTAAGTATCCTTTAAGTCAAAGCCAAGCTACAGTGGTGGGGCTTCTGCTGCTCAGCGCTGTCAAGTGGGAAATCCATTGCCAGTTACAGATCACCCAGCTTTCCAAGAAGAGTTAGCACATCAACTCTTAGGTCAGTCTAGTGAAATGTAGTAATTTATAGATATTTTGGATATCAAAACACTAATAAGAAGCTCCTCATTTTCATCATAGAATCAGAAACATAGACCTCCAAGTCAAATCCAGGGGAATTGGACATTTCTTTTCTGCAGAATGGGAAATAAGAATGAAGGATATGTGTTATATGTTCCCAAAGGCCACACTGTGAGATAGAAGATTAGTCCGGGGACCAGGAATATTTTAATTTTGTAGGCATTATTTTAGGGTAACCAGTAACAACCAAAGCCACTCTTGTCATACAAGGAGTGCGTGTGTGTGTGTGTACCAACAGGGTAGGAGTGGGTAGGCAAGGAGTACCTAGTTCTATGGGTACGTGAGGGGTGCTGCATAGATGATTCTTCTGGATCAAGTCCTCACTTCCGTTCACATGCTTTCTATCCATTCAAAACACGTCCACTGCCATTCTGAGCAGAAGGCAAGAATCGAGCTCATTAATAGCATATTAGCTGAATTTTTATTATTTAAATGGTGCTCAAACCATCTCATTCATGTGACTTGAAAAGAATGGAAATAATGAGAAATAAATTTGGTGAATGGGCTAAAGCAATGTAGTGAGCAGCTCTGGTGACCAGCTCTGTGTCCCTCTTCCTACCAGGCAGCTGTCCCGAGGGCATTGGCTATCAAGGGGGCTTTACTGAAATCCCACTCCAAGGCTGGAGTCGTTCACTACAAAGGGTCTGTTTACTTTTTCAGATGAAAAAAAAAAAGCTTCAAAGGGCATTTTTTACTTTGGTTTCCCTTTGCGCATCATAAAAGGGGAGAACAAAGGGAATTCGGAACGTCTTCTTACTTTTTTTTAAGCCACAGGCCACTCCCATAGACAGCCTAAATTCAGAAGCACCAGAGAAGCCCTGGTCTGCTGCTCCACATGGCCAGTACCGCTCTGGACATTGCATGCAGAGTCCTAAGGCTGCTACTTCAATCAGCAGCAGGAGGAAGAAGGTTCCTTCTTAGGACCAACAAGGAATTTAACTGAGAGCAAAGATTAAAAATATGTCCCAGGTTCCAAGGCCTGTTCATGACCCCTGCCACCCCTACACATTAGAGTTAGGGACAGGAGCTCCACTGTTATCTCGGCTCTGCGCTGTCACTTAGCTATGTGACTTTGGTCAAATTACCCTGTTTGTAATTCCATTTGCTCACTTAGAAGGGTAATAAAAGCTACCCTATAATGCTTTCTCCAGGTGCGCAGAAAATACTCAGCAAATGTTAGCTCTTTATCATAGAGATCCAGCCTTCACTATATGCTTCCCTGATTTGTTCTATAACAAATGCACACTTTGTTGCTTTAGGCAAATGGAAACTGCATCCAAAGAGCACTGAGTAAAAGGCCTGAAGAGGTGTGAGCCAGCATTGCAGCCACAGAGCTGACCAGCCAGGTGACCCTGGTCAACTGACATCTTGAGTCTCAGTTCTGTCATCTGTAAAATGGAAACATTTGCCTTTTACCCTTTAGAAGGCTCTTGTTATGTTCCATGTGGGAATTATTTATCCTAAACCACAATGCACTGCACCAACCTCAGTGACTCCTGTGCTCCCTCTTTGGGACACTCTCTCTCTTTGCTTCTTCACTTCTGAATCCTAACACAAAAGGAAAGCATGGTTAGCACTATGGAGGAGGAAGAAAAGAGAAGGGAGAGGGCAGATGTGGAGAAGGAAAGGGAAAGAAAAGCAGTGAATAGTTGTTTATTTGTTCAAAAAGTAGGATGGTAATTCTCTGTCATTTGAGAAAATTCCCCTCAATCTACTTTCCTGTGATTTTGGAGAATTGATATTAATTCACTCCCCTGAATGTAAGTAAAGTATTTGCTGTATTAAGGACATGCGTGTCAAATTGTTACAACTCTTTTAGAAAGCTGTGTCAGGATGCTTCAGTCACGATTAAGTAGCTTATTCCCTATGACTCTCTAATCCTACTCTTGGGGCTTTGTTCTGAGAAGTATTTTAAAAAACCAAAATAATTATTATTAAGTGAAATTGATCATTGCAGTACTACAATTCATAGCAAACACTGAAAATGGTTTGAATGTCCAATGACAGGGAGACGAGCTAGTGCATTGCAGGATATTAACCTCTCCCCCTCTGCTGCAGATAGTAAACGTGAAGGTCACAGACCTCAGTAGCAGCATGGATAGCAGAATACCAAATCTCATATAGATCACAATTACTGCCATCTAAAGTCAAGCAGTTATATAAATTCTGTGAAGTTATGGGGGGTGTTTACAGTTTTAAATATATCTTTAACATTGTCCTTGGCAATAAATAACATTAATAGATAGACATTTTACAAATATATAAACATCAGGCCTTTTGGCCTAGAGACAAGAAGATTGAAGAACAGCTGTCTTTAAGGTACTCTTCGGTCAGTAAGATCCAGTAAGATGGCCATAGGGTCTAGCTAATGGAATGCAAGCACTCGTTTATAATGCCTAGTAACTCCAAGAAAGAGCTGTGTTCTAAAAGGAATCTCTACTCCCAAGCTTTTCAGAATGAGCTATTGATCAACAATAGATCACTGGGGTAAAAATTTTAGAGTTGACAGAAGACTTGCAACCTCCCTTTTCTGGGTCTCTGTTAAGTATTCACACATCCATCCACACTTCAGCTGCTCACAAAAGCCTCGTGAGACTGGTAAAGAATTATAAACTACTATGTATGCAGAATAGCTCAGAAACTGTATTTCAGCGTAACTGTGTTTTCAGCCCAGCTCCTAGCTTCCATGCTAGGTTAATAGGCTGAAAGTCAGGCAAAAGGGGATACAAATTCAGATCCAATCTGAAGTGTATGGGGACAGTAAAACAACACAGATGACTTTATTTGGTACAGTGTTAACTGAAAGAAAAAAACACAAATTAGAGTCACACTGTAAATACTACAGTGCAAAGGCTTTCCACTAATTTAGAAACAAGCATGGAGCAAATCAAAACAGTTTGCAAGAGCGATGAATTTGGGAGGGATTTTTTTCCCCTCTCAACTTCTTTTATTATTACAATCTTGCTTTTGCCAACAGGAGGCCCATGCTATTTTTATTGCACCATGTTGCGCGGGGTGCCCTTGCCCCATGGAGGCCTGGGAAGCCCTGGTTTAAGCCATAATTATATTAAAAATGAAACTGGATAAATGAATGATAATGATAACAACAAGCACTGCTGTGAATTAGCCATGATTGTCAGAGTGATTAGAGAACTATGAAGTAAGAAGCCAATTGTGATTATAATGGCCACTGTGACAATGAGTTAGAAAATAAATGCATCCTGCAAAGGGATCTGTGAGGAAAGGGGATAGACATCCAAGGACCGTGCAGATAGAAAATTACAGAAAATTGTTCTCACCAAAAATGATCCCCAACAAAAGAATGAACCAGAAGGGACTCTCTCATTCAGTGGCTGGAGTCACTCCTGAGGAACCCAGATGACAAGGTGCCAGCTGATGTCTGGTTGCTTCAGGCATGAAGACAGCAGAGACAGGCTTCTCTTAATGAAATGAAGATCCTAAAACTACCAACAAAGTTGGTAGGACTGTATCCAATACTGTCCTCGTGAGTGGGATGCACTGATTCTGAATTCTGAGTAAAATAAATTCTATTTGGAGTTCTGTATTTATAGAGAAAGAGAACTTGGATTGACTTTGAACATCTATGGGGCAGATGTGACTTTTCAGAATGTAGACTCACTAACAGCCATTTAGACAACATGTGCTACAAATAAGAGATGTATATGCACGTGCTGACGGTGGTGGTTATTAAGTATGTAAGGCTTTAGAGTTGGAGACCTGGGCTCAAGATTGCCACTTGTCACACAAGTATTTATCCTCTCTGGCCTTAGTTATCTCACTTGTAGGACAGGAACAGATACAGAATGAAATTGTGATGTAAATTAAATATAATGATATATATTGAGTGGATAGCACAACATATCATGCAATAAATGCTAAATAGTGTGTTATTATAAATAATATTTTCACGGTAAATAAAATCAAGTGATCTAGTAAATCATAAATGAAAATTTTACTTTACCACACTTCCACATGGATTAATATACTGTCTTTCAACTGTTTTTCCTGAGATTATACACTAGAAAAACGACGACTTAATAGACTGGAGGCAGTGACTGGAGGCCAGCGTAACTTGGCTGAGTGTTGACTCTGAGGTCCTGTCTGTTTCCAACTGGGAATACAGTAATGTGAGGAAGGAAATGAAAGCATGGGATTTTTAGATTAGACAAGGAATTTGGCACCGAGAAAGTTTGGAGGGGTTTCACTTTTGACAAATTTATGGGTGAGGTAACATTCTATTTGGGGTCTGTAAGAAAATAAATGGCACATATGAGAAATATAAGTATTTAGAAAACATTTATCAGCTATATAATAATAATTACTAACAACTAAATGTGTCTCAATACCAACACCTGCTATTAATTGGGGATTTAGTAAGTGCCAATCGAGATCGCATGAGTTTGGTGAACCCCGACTCACTTCAATGTGAGACATTGAAGATAGACTAAGTAACTTGCTCAGGGCTACAGCAATGGGCAGGTGATCTGATAGAAGTACCTCTGTGAGAGAGTGATCAACAGTTCAGATACACTATTTCTAAATTGTAAGTACAGCCCTACACATCAGGTGTTTTATCTCCATTTTGCTCAACTTTATAGATGAGCCATTTAAGTTGAGTGGCATAGCAAACTTTTAGGTGGGAAGTGAGGTTGGAGATAGCCCTAGGGGGAAGAGTATCCTGTGATTACAGCAGCCCTCCTCAGGCGTATATCTATGATAAATATTAATTTACAAATTCAATATAGCAGGAGATTAACAAAAATAATAGATAGAACAATCAGAATAACCATAGTGGAATAAAATTACCAACAACATAGTCTTCCACTTCAGGGTCACTGAGTAAAATAAGTGTGACTTGAAAATAAATATTGTGATATCTGAAGTCAATCTGATTACAGAGATGGCCACTCAGATACACTGGTAATGTATGCATCATGGGTATCTGAACAAAAGAATGATTTACACTACTAACTGGACCCAGTGGGACACTGCGAGGTTACATAATGCTTCTCAGAATTGCACTCAATGTAAAATTTATAAATTGTTATTTCTGGAGTTTTCCATGTATCATTTTCAGAGCCTGCTTGACCAGAGATAACTGAAAATTTAAACCACAGATGGAAGGAGTATTATAACATTGGTTTAAATCATCAGTACACAATAGAAACAAAAGCAGATTGATTTCTATTTCCTTCTGCTATTGTTTCAAATTTTCTACAAATAGCATACCTTTTTATTCACCAGCATCTATCTTGGGCCTCTCCCTCCACTTCCATCCCACTCCACCCCACATACACACGTGGCACGTCTCTGGCTCATAAAACTATGACCAAGGTCACATAGCTATTAGCATTAGATCCCATATGTAATAGCAAGGCTCATCTGGTTTCAAAGAGCATAATAGTATCAACTAGGAAGGCATCAAGTTTGAATCTTCTCCATTTATTAGTTCATTAGAATCTCTTGGGAAGCTTAAAAAAAAAGAGTAATGCCCAAACCAATCCCACAGACTGATTTAATCAGAATGCCCATGGGTGAAAATTTGCATACATATTTTATAGCTCACTGCATTTATTTTAAAGTGCACTCAGAATTGAGATCTTTAGCAAGCTGGTAGAATTTCAATCTGAATTCATTTCTTTATCTTACAAAGCAATCTCTGGGTATAACTCCTATTTAAAGACAATCATGCATTGAATTACCTTCCAAGCTGAATTCTCAGCCCTAAGAAAGTACCAGGCTGACCCAAGAAGTTGGAGTGCCTGGAAATGGAATGCAATACCTTCATGTGCCAAGTAGCCCTTCTTGATGGAAAGACTTCCCAGATTCTTAAAGAAAACATAAAATGTGACACATTGAGATGTAGCAAAATGTAAAAGGGACAGAGAATTCCTTCTTCCAAAGACAGTCCAGTGCTGACTGCTCACATATCCAACACAATTTCACGGTGTGCACTGAATCATTGTAGCCTATACTAGTGGGGATATTTGTAGACTACCATATCCAAAAGTACCTCAAGGCCTTCTCCTATATTCAGGCCACAGGCTAAAATCTCTTGGATGCTAATATTACCTTTAATGATATGCTTAATTTGAATAATCCTTCACCATCCATGCTGATCATCAGAACAGATGACCAGAAAGATCAGCAAGGGCCAGAATTGAGAGTAATTAAGGAAATTTTAAAAATGTGTACCTTGAATCCTGGGCCCCTCGTAGCTATTCTGATTAAAGATCTCTGGGAACAAGGAGATTTAAATTTACAGAGCTCCCACACCAAAGTCCAATGTGCCTAGCTTGGTTCCCGTCGTGGCAGAGATCCAGGGCTATCCTGTGAGTAGAAAGTACATCCAACTTCAGAAGAAGTATCATTAAAGCCACGCCGCTTCTAGTCAGACAAGCATGGGCCAGGAGTACAATCAATTGCAGCCAGGAGGTTCCTTGGGGGGACCCCAGACTCCATTCAGATAACTCTGTTCATGGAGCACACATGGGCACAACTGAATGCAAGTGCTTGCCCCAGCTAGTTTACTGTCTAGGGACATCAGAATCATTGTCTTCATCCTCCCCAGCCTAATACTCCTATCAGTGAATTGGGGAAGAAAATGTGATGTATTGTATCACACCTGACCCTTCTCTCCTCAAGTCTATCCCCAGTCTCCCGTTGGTCTACTTTGTGCAATAGGGGGCCCATTCCTTAAGCAAGCTGGTAGACTTTCATTCTGGAATTTGTTTCTTTATCTTACAAAGCAATCTTTTCAGGTAATCAAACCAGCCAGGAGTCAAGTGTAAATCAAACAATCCTAGAGAACAAAGACCCCCACTGTAGACTGGAAGTTAGGAGTAGGAAGAAGCCACGGCATACTCTCATTCTGTGTGACTCGGTGGCATCTGTGCAACGGTTTCTCTATCATGGTTCTTGCTCCCACCAAATAGTCCCACCATGAGTCCAGCTTCCATCATGTAACAGCCATCCGGTGGCCTCTAGTTACCCCATGTACTCCTGCTGTCTTTCCAACCCAAGGTAGAGATGGACTGCCACAATTTCTCCTCTCTGGATGACTTTGTTATTCCACAGTCAATTCTTGGGTTTATCTTCTGTCTCTCTCAAATACTTAAGTGGTTCCTTTTCTTTTCTTTTTGCTAGTTAAAGAGTCTTGTATTATCATACTCCAAGTATAGGGTTTAGTACTATTTATATCCAATAAATTAGAACTATTATAATTACATATAATACAATTAGCCACTGTTTATCCTCAAGTGACTCTTGCCATGGTCCTATGTATAAGTACTCAGGCACAAGATGGCTAACTGCAGACATATTTATTTGAGCAACTCTTAATAATAACCACCAACATTTATATAATACTTATTCTGCACAAGGCATGGTTCTAATTGCTTTGTTTAAATGAGCTCATTTAATCTTCATCATAACACTTGGAGGTAGACACTATTTTCCTTGCTTTAAAAACAAGGCCAAAAAGTGACCTGTCCAAGGTCATAGAGCTAGTAGGTGACAGCAGGATAACTCAACCCTAGGATGGCTGGCACCAGAGACTGTTCTCCTCAACCTATATTTTATACTAACTCTCAATATGACTGCCTGGGAGCCAGGAGAAACAATCCATTTTCAACTTTGAAACCTCCTGTGTGGGGGTCCCCTATCTGTCACAGTTTCAGACTACCCATGGACAATGACATCTTGAAAGTATGTCCCTGTCCAGCCTGGTCCAGGAAGGACCTGCATCTAGCTGTGAGGCTGCTTGGCACCTGCTCCTTTTAACAGATTTTTCTACTGGAGCCTGACCACAAAAGAATCCATAAGCCATTAGCTAGAGCTATAGTAAGCCTATGAAAACCAATTGCTAACATCCAATGACTTTATTATTGATTGGTCTATCAGATGGTTTTACTCATTCACTAATTAACTGAAGGCAGAGGAAAACTAACATTTATTGAGTGTTTCCTCTGTGTCCAATCACGTGCTAGTGTCACCTCATGTAACATCTCTGTTACATAAAGACATAAAGTCTGACATGACTTTATGTCAGTGATGCTATCATTTAAAACCTCATGTGATGACTCCATTGCACCAGTCTCCTCTGAACTAAGATAAAAATGGTGCCTAAATGGGAATTTTTGAAGTGTGGTGAAGCATAGTCATGGTGTTTGGGGTGCTTCCCATGGAGATGTTAGAATTTCTCTGGATAAGTTACTTCTGTGCAGCTCACTGTTCCCCTCTGTGTGGCAGAAATGTTGCAGGAGTTGTCCTGTGCTTACAGCTGATAACTGTCTCCTTGATTTCACAGATCTTCATATTCAGAGGACCAGTACTCAAGGAGCAGGAGTTAGTGACCAGTGTCGAAAAGCCTCACCAACACTTGAACATGACATTCAGGGATTTTGAACTACTGCTGTGATGGAATTCAAAGTTGCTGCCTTGGGAGGGAATGAATACATTTTGAGATAAGAGAGATGTGAATTGCTGGAGGCAGAGGGCAAAATTGGAAGGCAGCCTTTAGTTAAAATCCCCATTGAGACAGGAGGAAAAGATGGCGGATGTAGAGGTAGCAGGATATGGAGCCTCTCTGAGAGAGACAGCTCTAATGCCAGAATAGAACACCCTGGAGAGATCCAAACAGAGGGAGATGGATTCTCTCAACCCAGAAAGAAACTGAAGGGAAAGAGACTGCTCAAATATGAGGTCCTGGGGCTACAATTAGAGAAGCTAAGATCAGCAAGCACTGTACTCTCACTGAACTGCCTGAATTTGTGCCCGAGATCCACTTGAGTGACCAAACCTGTGCCGAGGTGACTGGCTTGAGCAGCCGGAGCATGGAGCTGAACAGCCCTTTGCAGGGCTCGCCCAGAGCCAGCCCTGCACACGACCCACCCAGAGGCACCATGAATTTGCCCTGCAGCCGCACTGAGGTCAGAGGTCGGGGAGCCCAGCAGTTCTCAGGGACCGGCATCAATAGACGGTGAGTGATGGGAATGGGACCCTCCCATGGGAAAGAGGCAACTAACTAGATGACATATTAAAGTTGGGCAGGAAAGCCCTGGCTCTGTAAGGAAGCAGCTTCAGTTGGTTGCTCCCCTCAAAGAGTGGATTGGTGGAATCTGCTTGGACTGGGTGGGACCCAGTGGGTCTTCTCAAATCAATTAGTTCCCTGTGGGTGGCACACACTGACCCAGGGAAGGCCCACGAAGGTTGACTGGCCCGGAGGGGAGGAGCCATCGTATACTACCCTTGCTTGCACTTCACTCTCTGATAGGGGACAGCAGAGGGCAGAAGCCCCTAGCCTACATGCTCCAGAAGAACCCTAACCAACAAGAAAAGGGGCTGGGAATTACACTATACACTTGTATGGAAGGAACCAAAAACATGACAAAAGGGAGAAATAAGAAAAAAACCCAGCCCCCAACCCTGAGACTACTGATCCAGGAGAGTAAATATAAAAGAGAATGAGGGCAGCAAACATGAAACATCAAACACAGCGTCAATGGACATAAAGAGATATCTTTGGGACCTCGTAAACGAGATCAAAACTGAAATATTAATTCAAGTTAAACAATAGATTAGTAGATTAATAAAAGAAAGGCTGGGCATCTCTCAAGAAGACACAGACAGAAGAATGGAGGAACACAAAAGGAGAGAAACATTCCATGAAGAATATGAAAAAAACTTAGAATTCATGAAGCAGATTCAAAGAAATTACCAGCAAACTAAAGACTCCATAGAAAGTTGGCAAAACTCCTTGAAAGAAACTAAAGATAGACTATCAAAAATTGAACACAGGCTTGCAATGTGTGATCATGAAAGGGAATATCTCTTAAAAACAACAAGATAGCAGGCAGTAACAATACAAAGGCTAGAGGATGACAAGAGGATCTATAACTTAAGAATAAAGCATGTGAATGAAGAAGCAGGAGTCAAAACAGAAGAACTGCAAAAGCTATTCACATAAATTATTAAGGAAAACTTCCCAAACATAGAAAAAGGAAATGATATGCAGATGTATGAAGCATACAGAACTCCAGCCACCTATAACCCAAACAGAGCTACACCCAGACACATAATAATCAAGATCCCAGAAATTCAATATAAGAACAGAATATTAAAAGCCATCAGTGAAAAGAAACAGATCATCTATAAAGGAAAACCCATCAAAATCACGGCAGATCTCTCAACACAGACCATCAAGTCAAGAAGAGCTTGGAGTGAAATAATACAAGCACTCAAGAACAACCTCCAGCCCAGATTGCTGTATCCTGCAAAACTATCTCTAGAAATTAATGGCGAAAAAAGATGCTTCCATTACGAAGAGGAACTGGGAGAATTTGTGACCACCAATCCAACCCTACAAAAAATACTAAAGGACATTTTAGAAAGAGAGAAAAAGAATATGAGCATTTCAGGAACAGTGGCAGAGAGGCCTCAGTGAACGGGGCAGACAGTGTAGTGGAAGAGAAAAATAGACTACCAATGGCAGAAAAATAGAATAGTAGAAATGAGGCAGAGAAGACTGGCTATAATCTCTAGTATAGAGGGTCTCGAAATACTTACAGAGAGAAACACAGGCAGAGTAGCTCAAGAGGTGGGGCCATTGAGATGCTCTATATAAGGAGGCAGTGGGACCCAAAATAAGCAGTGCACCCTATGGGAGTGAAAGGGGAGGAATTGCCTAAAAAAGGAAGGCAGAGGATATTGTTAATGGGGTAACGAGATTTAAAATCTACATTATTCTCATCACTCTGCTTGGATGGATTACATGCTATTCCAGTTTGTCTACTTACACTAGACTCAAGGACAAGGTCAGCTATCCCAAATAAGAGGACATGATATGGTAATCATACTTAATTTCCTATCAACTTAACCAGAAGCCCCATATAATTTATACTGTCTTATTATGACTGCTCCTATTTGAATCTGGCTTGTTAGAGTGCTATCATGTATTGACTGATTTTATTCAAATCTGTTATGATTGATAGCATCAAGTCTAAGAGTATAGGCAACTACACTGAAGATGACAAGATTCACTAAGATACCCACTCTGGTTTGATTATTGCCTGCTTCTGAAGTCTTATAATATCTCCAATGCTTTGTTTTTATTAATGTTGTTATATACTGCTGAGACATCATGGTAACCATTGTAGATCACCTTGTATTGTGGTTTTATATAACTTTTTGCTTCACACTTTTCTAGGAATTGTTTTGTTTTATCTTGCTTTGTTTTGTTTTTCCCTCTAACACAGAAAGGATAGATATACATGTAGAAACTCATGCATGTGTAGAGCTTCTAAACAGTTTATGAGAACCAACTATATAATGCATGTTGAAATGAACAACTATTTTGAAGAAAAAGAGACACTACAGTATCCAGTGCTGACTCAGTAATGTCACGATGTGAAATCCAGCAATACTATCATTCTTTCTTCAAAGTGATTTTAGCTTGTTTTGTTTTGCTCAAATGCAACACACATGATGGTATGGAAAGCTGTTTTGAAGAGAATAAGAGACACTATGACAGCCATTCATGGCTTCCCTAATGTCTGGTCTTGAAGACCTGTAATGCCCTCCTCATCCTGCTCAGATCAATTTCATACTAGGTTGTTTCATGTGAATTCCCTATATGTGACAATCTGGACAACTATTTGGAAGAAAACAAGAGTCAATATGATAGAGAGTGAATATCTCCAATTGTCTAGCTTTGAAATTTATGTCTCTTACATTGCTTTCTTGTGACCCGCTTTGTTCTGTTTTGTTGTGTTTAATTTTACCCTTTTGATATAATTGCATGTATGTGTGAGTGTGTAAGATGGATGACCATATTGCTGTTTTTGTCAGATCATGGAGCAGAAGTGTTAACAGCGTCACTGTTTGAATGTATACTTTGCATGCTTTAATTATGTAATTTGAACAACTATTTCCAAGATGTCAGTATGTAATTTGTCAAGTAATGATTTCTTAGTGGGTTTTTTTTTTTGTTCTTTTCTGTTTTTCCTTGGAATTCTGTATTGTTGCTACCCTTTATTCTGTTTTGTTTGGGGTTTTTTTCTCTTTAAATAAAATTTTTTTTAAAAAATCTCCATTGATCCCCATCCCCTGGTATCTCTGCCCTTGTGTAATTCCCTATCCTTGTGGGCCAGACTTATGACTTGCTTCTTTTTTTTTATTTAAAGAGAAAAAAAACAAAACAAAATAAAACAGAATAAAGGGTAGCGACAATACAGTATTTCAAGGAAAAAAAAGGAAAGTACAACAGCAATAAAACCTAAGAAATTATTACTTGACTAATTACATACTGACTTCTTTGAAATAATTGTTTTAATTACAAAGTTAAAACATGTAAAGTTTAAAGTTTAATTACATGTAAAGTTTAATTACTTTGAAATAAAGTTTTAATTGTTTTAATGTTTAATGTTTAATGTTTTAATTACAAAGTTAAAACATGTAAAGTTTAAAGTTTAATTACATGTAAAGTTTAATTACAAAGTTAAAACATGTAAAGTCTCAATCAGTGAGACTGTTAACAGTTCTGCTCCACGATCTGACAAAAACAACAATATGGTCATCCATCTTACCCACTCAAATATACATGCAATTATATCAATAGGGTAAAATTAAACACAACAAAAAAGAGCAAAGTGGATCACAAGAAAGCAATGTAAGACATAAATTTCAAAGTTAGACAATTGGAGATATTCACTCTCTATCATATTGACTCTTGTTTTCTTCCAAATAGTTGTCCAGATTGTCACATATAGGGAATTCACATGAAACAGCCTAGTATGAAATTGATCTGAGCAGGATGAGGAGGGCATTACAGGTCTTCAAGACCAGACATTAGGGAAGCCATGAATGGCTGTCATAGTGTCTCTCATGCTCCTCAAAACAGCTGTCCATATCTTAATATGTATTGAACTTAGACAAGGCAAAGCAAGCTAAGATCTCTTTGAACGAAAAGTGATAGTTTTGCTGGACTTCACATCATGACATTATGGAATCAGCACTGGGTATTGTAGTGTCTCTTTTTCTTCAAGGTAGTTGTTTATTTCAACATGTGTTATATAGTTGGTTCTCGTAACTGTTTATAAGCTCTACACATGCATGAGTCTCTACATGTATATCTATCATTTCTATATTAGCCGGAAAAACAAAACAAAGCAAGATAAAACAATTCCTAGAAAAGCATGAGGCAGAAAAGTCACACAAAACCGCAATACAAGGTGATCTACAATGGTTACCCTGGTGTCTCAGCAGTATATAACAACATTAATAAAAACAAAACATTAGAGAAATTATAAGACTTCGAAAGCAAGTAATAGTCAAAACAGAGTGGGTATCTTAGTGAATCTTGTCGTCATCAGTGTAGTTGCCTATGCTCTTAGACTTGGTGCTATCCATCACAACAGTTTTAAATAAGATCAGTCAATACAAAGTAGCAATCTAACAAACCAGATTCAAATAAGATCAGCCATAATAAGACAATATAAGTTATAAAGGGCTTCAGGTTAAGTTGATAGGAAAATTAGGGATGATTACCATAATATGTCCTCTTATTTTTGGGATAGCTGACCATGTCCTCAAGTCTAGTGTAAGTAGACAAACTGGAACAGCACACAATCCATCCAAGCAGAGTGGTGAGAATAATGTAAATTTTAAATCTTGTTACCCCATTAACAGTATCCTCTGCCTCCCTTTTTTAGACAGTACCTCCCCTTTTACTCTCATGGGGTGCACTGCTTGTTTTGGGTCTCACTGCCTCCCTATATAGAGCAGCTCAATGGACCCTATCTCCTGATCTAGTCTGCTTGTGTTTCTCTCTGTTAGTATTTCAAGGCCTTCTATACTAGAAATTATAGCCTATCTTCTCTGCCTCATTTCTGCTATTCTATTTTTCTGCCAATGATAGTCTATTTTTCTCTTCCACTCCACTGTCTGCCTCATTCACTGAGGCCTCTCTGCCACTGTTCCTGAAATGCTCGTGTTCTTGTTCTCTCTCCCTAGTATGTCCTTCAGTATTTTTTGTAGGGTTGGACTGG
>PVJX010041101.1:0-14837 GCA_004027295.1 Dolichotis patagonum
CAACAACAAACCAAAAACACTAAGAAATAGCCACATGATATGTAACATACTCTCATCATTGCAAAAAGTTGTTCAAGTTAAAACATTAAAGCATAATATGTAGACATTCAAAGAATGAGACTGTTAACAGTTCTGGTCAACCATCTATCAAAAACAGTAGTATGGTCATCTATCTTAAACACTTAAACATACGTGCAATGATATTCTTTAGAGCACTTTGTTTTCCTCTCTTTTTACAGTAGCAATTACAAATTTTTGATTTTATTGCTCCTACATTTCTTATTACTTTTTACACTAGAGACACAAGGTAATGTTTATAAATATGATTCTTATTTTTTCACTAATGAAGATGGTCTCAAGTTGACTGCACTTCCCTATGAAGGCCTCAAGTTCATCCTTTTTTATAACTTAGTAGCATTCCTTTGTGTAATGATTCCACATGTTTTTCATCCACTCTGCAGTTGATGGGCATCTCAGTTGTTTCCAAGATTTAGCTATCACAAATTGGGCTGTTATAAACATAGGTGCACAAATATCACTGTGATGTGAAGATTTCAGTATTTCTGGGAAAATACCCAGGACTGGAATAGCTGGGTTGAATAGAGCTTCCAATCCTAGTCTTTTAGAATTCTCCATATTGATTTCCATAGTGCTTTCCCCAGTCTGCTTGACCAACAAAAATGAAGCAGTGTTCCTTTTACCCCACAGCCTCTCTGACATTTCTTTTCAATTGATTTTGTGAGGGCAACTATTCTTTAGGTTGTGAGATAAATTCTCATGTTGTTTTAATTTACATTTCTTGAATGACCAGTGATGGCGAACATTTCTTCACGTTTTTTTTTGACATTTACATATCTTCATATGAGAGCTGTGTGTTCATCTCAGATGCCCATTTTAGGAAGGTGCTTTGAATTTGGTGGGCGGTTGATGTATTTCAATTCTTTATATGTTCTTGGTATATGTACTTTGTCTGAAGTGTTGCTGGTTAAGAGTCGTTCCCATTGTGTGGGTTTTCTTTTGACTCTGATGGTGATTTCTTTTGAAGTGCAGACACTTTTCAATATGAGATCCCAGTTGTTGATTCGCTGAAATGTTTCCCGTGCAGTTTGCTTTCTGTTCATGGAAACTCTGCCTACCCCTATGTCTCCAAATTTCCAGCTACCTTATTTGCCAGTAGATTTAGTACTTCTGTTTTAAAGTTTAGCTCTTTGACTCATTTAGACTTTAATTTTGCGTATGGTGATAGACATGTATCTAGTTTCAGTCTTCTGCATGTGGAAAGCCAATATTTCCAACACCATTGCTTAAAGAGGCTATCCCTCCAATGAACATGTTTAGCCCTTTTGTCTCATATCAGGTGGCTGAGTGTCTTTTTACGTATAGTTACATCTTCAAGTCAGGAATTGAGATGTCTCCTGCCTTGCCTTTATTGCCCAGAATTTCCTTTGCTATGTTAGGTTTCTTCTCGTTTGAAATAAATTTTAGTAGTGTTTTCTCTAGATCTGTGCGGTATGTCAATGTTATTTTGATTGGGATTGCATTAAATCTCTATAACAGTTTGGGGAGTATGGCCATTTTCACAATGTTGGTTCTTCCTAGCCAAGAGCATGGAACATCTTTCCATTTTCTGATATCCTCTTCAGTTTCCTTTTAAAACAGTATAATTTTCAGCATATAGGACTTTTACATTTTTAGTTAGGTTAATTCCTATGTATTTCAGGGTTTTTTTCATGTTATTGTGAAGAGCAATATTTCCATAATTTATATTTTGGTGAATTTCTTGTTTGTGTATAAAAATGCTATTTATTTTTGAGCATTGACTTTGTGTCCAGCTACACTGCTGAATGTGTTTATCAGCTGTACTAGTCTTTTAATGGATTTTTTTGAATTTTCTCTATAGAGTATCATGTCATCTGCAAATAGTGATAATTTAACTTCTTCCTTTCCTATCTTTATTCTTTTTATTTCTTTCTCTTGTCTAATTGCCCTGACTAGTGTTTCCAGAACTATATTGAATAGGAGTGGTAATACACATCCTTGTCTTGTTCCTAATTTTAAAATGAAAGCATTCAGTTTTTGTCCATTGAGTATAATATTGATCTATTGGTTTGTCATAGATGGCCTTTATAAGGTTGAGGTAGACACCATGTATTCCGAGTTTCTGAATGATTTTTATCATGAACATGTGTTGGTCCTTATCAAAAGCTTTCTCTGCATCTATTGGGATGACCATGTGCTTTTTGTTTTTGGCTCTCTTAATGTGGTGTATTACATTTATTGACTTGCATATTTTAAATCATCCCTGTATTCCTGGAATTATCCCCACTTGGTCATGATGTATAATCTTCTTGATGATTTGCTGCATTTATTTGCTGGTATTTTATTGAGAATCTTTTCATCTATGTTCATTAGTGAGCCTATAGTTCTCCTTTTTCGTTGGGTCTCACTCTGGTTTTTGTATGAGAGTAATACTTGCCTGAAGGAATGAATTAGGGAGGATTGCTTTCTTTTCAATTTCATTGAATACTTTAAGGAGTATTGGCTTCAAGTCTTCTCTAAATTTCTTATAGAATTCAGCTGTGAATCTGTCATGACCTGGGCTTTTCTCTGTTGGTAAGATTTTATTACATTTTCCATTTTAATAGCTGATATTTGGTTATTCAAAATTGCTATATCTTCTTGGTTGAGCTTTGGTAGTTCTATGTTTCTAGAAATCTGTCCATTTCCTCTGTGTTCTCCACTCTATGTGAGTAGATATTTTCAATGTAAGTGTTCATGATCTTTTGAATTTCTATTGGATCTGTGGTAATTTCCCCTTTTTCAGTCCTTATTGCATGAATTTGGGTTTTTTATTTCTTTTTGTTCATAAGTTTAGCTAGAGGTTTGTCAATTTTGTTTTTTCTCTCAAAAAACAAGCTTTTTGATTCATTAGTTGTTTGTATTTTTTTTAGTTTCAATTGCACTGATTTCTGCTCTAATATTTACAATTTCCTCTCTCTATGAGCTTTATATTTAACTTGCTCTTCTTTTTCTGGAAGCATCAGAAGAAGCATTAGATTTTTTTTGTGCATGTTCTGTTTTCTTGATATGACGTTATTGCTATGTATTTCCCTCTTAAGACTACTTTTATTGCATCACTCATATTACAGTATCTTGTGTCTGCATTTTCATTGAATTATAGGTTTTTATTTATTTATTCTTTAATTTACTCTGTAGCCCACTGTGTGTTCAAATGGTTATTATTTAATTTTCATGTTTTTATGCCAGTTTTGTAATTTCTTTTGCCATTAATTTCCAGTTTCAGGGTGTTATGTCCAGATAGTATGCATAGGATAATTTCAATACCTTTGCATTTACTTAAGAATGTTTTATGGGATAATAAATGGTCTATTTTGGATAATGTCCCATGGACAACTAAGAAGAATATGTATTCTGATGTGGTTGAGTGGAACACTCTGTAAACTTCTACTAAGTCCAATTGCTCACAGGTATGATACAGTCCTATTATTTCTTTGCTGAATTTTTGTCTAGTTGATATATCTCTTTGTGACAATGAGCTGTTAAGGTCACCTGTAATAATTGTGTTCTTGTGTATTTTGGGTTTTCATGTCCTTTAGTATCTGTCTTACATAGTTGTGGGTTCCTGTGTTTCATGCATATATAATTATAATTGTTAGTTCTTTGTCTTGAAATTTTCCACTTATGAGTATGCAGTGACCTTATTTGTCTCTTTTAATCATGTTAGGTGTGAAGTTCACATTGCCTGCAAATAGAATAGAATAGTTACCTCTGCTTTTTGCTGGGTTCCTGTTGCATGGAATAATGTTTTCCATCCTTTGAATTTTAATCTACAAGTTTCTTTTTGAGTCAGATGAGTTTCTTGTATACAGCATATTGTGTGATCCTGTTTCTTGGTCCATTCTGTTAACCTGTTTCTTTTGATATGTGAATTGAGCCCATTTACATTTATGGATAACCCTGATATGTACTGGCTTGTCTTTGCCATGACATGTTACTGTTTGTTAGTTTCCTGCTTTTCTCTCTTGTTTTTTTTCCAGCCTGCTGATTTCTTTTTGTTTTTCTTATGGGGATTGTGGTCATTTTTATCTCTACCTAGGATGTCCTTCAGCACTCTTTTTAAGGTTGATTTTATGGATATGAATTTCTTTAGTTGTTCTTTGTCATGGAAGTATCTTGTTTCTCCATTAAATTTGAAAGATACTTTTGCTGGATATGTCAGTCTGGGCTGAAAGTTGTTTTCTTTTAGGTCTTGCAATACTTCACTCCAAGCTCATCTTAACTGAAAAATTTGTGCTGAGAAGTCTGCTGTGATTCTAATAGGCTTTGCTTGGTAGGTGAGTTGTGTCTTTTCTCTAACAGCTTTTAGTATTCAGTTTTTATGCTGTATGTCTGTGAGCTTAATTATTATATGTCTGGGTGTAGGTTTATGTTGGTTATGACTGTGTGACATTCTATATGCCTCACTTATTTGTGTATCTGATTTTCCCCATGTTTCAGAAATTTTCTGCCCTTATTTCTGTGAATAGGTTAGCTATATCTTTTGCTTTGTCTCCTGCCTCCTCACCAATGCCTATTACTCTAACTTTGTTTCTCCTGGCAAAATCTTGTAGCTGTTCAACTGTCATTTCATACTGCTTTATTGTTTTTATCAGTTCTACCCTTTCAAGATCACTGTTTGCAGTCCTATCCTCAAGGCCGAAATGCTATCTTCAGCTTTATTTAAATGGCTTTGCAGGCTTTCAATACAATGTTTTGCTTCTTGCTTATCTGTTTCAATTTGTTTCTTAATTTCTGCTTCTTTTCTCCATTGTTCAATCAAAGTTTCAATCAATTTCCTATGCTCCTGTAGTTTCTTATCTATTTCTTCTCTAGCTATATTGAGCATCTCATTTACTAAGGTTTTTACTTTTGTCTTTACATAAGATATTATTTCTAATTTGAGTTCCTCTATAGCCTCATGGATTTCTTTCTTTACTTCATTTGCTATCTTTTCAGAGATTTCTGGTGTATGCATTTTAGGGTCCTTGTCATGGTTTATGTCAGTGGCCCCCAGGCCTCATGTATTTGCATTGTGCATTTGTGACTGATTCATTCCCTAGTGTTTGGATTGGTGGTGTCAGTGCTACACCTTCCTAGGAATGGAGCCAGGATGTGATACAGTGGCAGGAAGAAGGGGTATCTCTCTCTCTTGCCACTTTCTGCCTTGCTGTTTGCAGCCACCATGAGCTGCAGTGCCGCCATGCCACCCTGCCTTGGAGCCAACAGAGTAAGGACTGAAACTTACAAAATCTGTAAGAAATAAACCTTTCCTTTCCAAAATTTGGGCATCAGGTATTTTGTCTCAGTGACTAGTGAAGATTAACTAGGCCAGAATTTGGTGTGGAGGGGTGTGGTGATTGCTGCGACTATACCTGACCATGTTTTTTGAAAGGCTTTGGAAATGGATTGTGGGCAGATTTTGGAAAGATTTGGACATGTCACCTGGATGCACAGAGCTGGGGCAACTTATGTTATTCTGTAGAGAAGATTCTGGTCAAAGCTCAGTAGACCAGAAGGCTGATAGAAAGCCTGATAGTAAAGACCAGGCTTGCGAGGTTTCTGCTGGGAAGGAGGACTGCATTGGTTGTTGGACTACTTGTTATATGTGTTATGGCTTTGCAGAAAGTTTGCCTGCATTTTGCTCATGCCCAGATTTGCCTGAGACTGAGATTAAGTATAATGAACTGATCAATCTGGCAAAGAAAATTTCAAGGCAGTCAAACATTGAGGCTGTGGCATGGCTATTGTAGGGGGCTTTTAGCCAGATCTATGTGGCAAATCAAGAACAAAGAGCTCAGCAGAATTAAATCACTGTGAGTTTGGCCAGAACGAAAACTCCAGTAAAGCTGTGGATTGTAAAGATAGAGCTGAGACTTTGACCACTGAGAAGAAACAGAGAGATAAGAAAGATGGCCATCGGGCATCCCAGGAAGCAGAAGGTCTCCACCCTTTGCAGCCCCAAAACTGCAAAAGGGAAAGAATTTTCTCAGATGAGAAAGCTTCAGAGCACCATGCTCCAGAATGGCATGGGAGGCCACCTGAGGTTCCAGAATGGAAACAACATAGAAAAGCTTTTCTTTACAATGAGGTAAACAGAGCCCAGCAAGTCAGGCACTGGACCCCTATAGCCAAGAGAGTGAAAATTCGGGATATTGCTACAGCTGGCAGAAAGCCTTGGCTTCATCCATATGATGTTGATTTTAGGTGCCAGGAAAATGCACAAATTCAGAGGGTAAGAAGGCTTCCACCTCGATTGCAAAGGGCCTGGGAGGCCAAGAAGTGTGCCCCTGAGAGGGCGATATGTAAAGATGTAAGGATGAAGCCAAAGGTACAGTGGAGACCCCAGAAGTTTTCAAAACGCAGGAACATGGACCATCCAAGGACAGCTGCAAAAACTGAGCAGAGAGGTTTTAAGAGAGAAGCTGCAGCAGCTGATATCCCTAGAAGCATCTGTGGTCCCAAGCAACTCATGCCTGTGGCAGATTTCCTAGAAGTGAAGCCTTTTGGAGCTTGCAATCATATTGCTTCAAATGTTGAGCATGGAACTCTAGGACTTAATATTCGCCCTGCTAGATGTTGGACTTACTTTGTTTCCAATGCTTTATATTGCCCCATTTGTAACTTTTGGAATGGTAATGTTTATTTTGTGCCTTTGTATTTCAGAAATGTTTAACCTTGTTTCACTTGTACAGGGGGTTACTTTTAAGAGTTTGCCATAGGTATTGCAGGAGACTTGGAACTTGGACTTCTCAGCAACGCTGGAAATGTTAGGACTTTGGCAACTTTTGGAGATGGACTAAATGTCTTTGTATAAAGGTTGTACATGAGTCTTTGGGGGTCAGGGGTGGAATGTCATGGTTTATGTGGGTGGGCCACAGGCCTCAGGTATTTGCATTGTGCATTTGTGATTGGTTCATTGTCTAGTGCTTGGATTGTTGGTGTCAGTGCTACACCCTCCTAGAAGGTGGAGCCAGGATGTAATGTAATGGCAGGAAAAGGGGGTGTCTCTCTCTCTTGCCAGTTTCCGCCTTGCTGTGTTTGGGCATCAGGTTTTTTGTCTCAGCGACTGGTGAAAAGTAACTAAGACAATCCTCTATTTCATTTTCAGCTGCATGTGGCCCTGATGGACTAGATGTTTGGGATTGCATTTTGCCTTTTTGTTTAGGCATTTTTACCTTTGGGAAAATTTCTGGTCTTTCTATTCCAGCTGTCACAAGTTTCATTAGTGTGTGTTTCAGTTTTCTACTGTGTGGTTGATGTTTGACAAATTGCTGTTTACCAACATGAAGAGGAGATCTGGTCTCCTGAATTCCTCCTACTGTGCCTGTTGGGTGAGTCCTATATTGTTTCTGGGCTAACTAGCCCAGAAGTATTGATGTAGGGCAATTCTTAGTTCCTGCTGTTGTTATATATTCAGGTTGTGGCAGGTCACCAGGTCTCCCTGGCTATAGTGTTTGGGTCAGCTAAGACCCTACTGAGTCACTGGGGGTCTCATAAGTTCTTTTAATTTCCTCTAAATTTGGGCAGTGCAACATTGGCACAGTCCTCAACCTGTCTGATGTTCTCTGTGTGCTGGAAGGGGCTTACCTACTCTCTTGTCAGGTTAGTCAAGGCCTTACCTTTGGAGGGAGTTTCACTTCTGTCAATATTTTCCCACTTCAGACCTCCTTTTTTTGGTGGAAAACTCACCACACTGGTGGGAGCCTGATGAAGTCTTCTGTTTGCATGAGGGGTTCCTGAGCCTCTCATTGAGTCAGCATGGTTGTCCACTGCAGTCAAATGTTCCTGGTGGAAGGGCGGGTCAGCATCTGTGGTCCCAAGCAACTCATGCCTGTGGCAGGTTTCCTAGATGTTCTTGGAGGAGGGCCGGGCCCAGCAGTGGCAGACCCAGGTACCTCAGGCCCTCTGGCACTGGTCCCTGCAATGTTCCCTGTGTGTGTGGGTCTAGCTCTTCTGAGCAGTCCCAGCTCCCAGCTGCCAGTCCTGTGATGTTCACAGTCCAGAAAAGGCCCTGCTCTCAGCTACCAGTCCTGCAATGTTCCCTGTCCTGAACAGGACCAGCTCTCAGCTGTTGGGCTGGGGATGTTCCCTGCACGGGGAAAGATGGACTTAGCTCTCCTGAGTACCCCAGACTCTCAGCTGCCAGTGCTGCGATATTCCCAGTCCAGAACAGGCCCTGCTCTCAGCTGTTGGGCCGGCAATATTCCCTACGGGGGAAGGGTGTGCCTAGCTCTCCTGAGCAGCCCACCTCTCAGCTTCAGGTCCTGCAATGTCTCTCCATCCAATTTGAAGGATAGTTTTGCAGGGTACGTCAGTCTGGGTTGGAAGTGATTTTCCTTTATGATATGTAATACTTCACTCCATGTTCTTCTTGACTTCATTGTTTGTGTTGAGAAGTCTGCTGTGATTCTGATAGGTTTTCCTTTATAGGTGATCTGTCTTTTCTCTCTAACAGCTTTTAGTATTCTGTTCTCATGGTGGATTTCTGAGATGGGGATTATTATGTGTCTGGGTATAGCTTTATTTTGGTTATGGCTATTTGGAGTTCTATATGCTTCACTAATCCAAAGGTCAGTTTCTATTCTCATGTTTCGGAAGTTTTCAGCTATTACTTCTGTAAATATCCTCTTGATATCATTTGGACTTTCCCCTTCTTTTTCACTTATCCCTATTAATCTTAAGTTATTTTTCTTTGCATCATTTTGCAGCTGTTGAATTGTTATTTCCTGATTCTTTGTTATTTTTAAAATATCTTTCCTTTCCTGTTCACTAGCTGTGATCTTAACTTCAAGGTCTGAAATTCTCTCTTCACTTTCCTTGAGGTGGTTTTGACAGCTTTCAATACAATTTTTGATTTCCTGTCTATCTCTTTGAATATGCTTTATGTTTTCTGTTTGTTTCTTATAGTGTTCATTCAGGGAGTCTATCTGTTTGCTTTGTTCCTCTATTTCTTTTGCTGTGTCTTCACTAGATGTGTTCAGTATTTCTTTCACCACTTTTATCATTTCTTCTTTTTTAAAATTTTTTTAAATTTTATTTTAAAAGGGAGTAAAATTAAACACAACACAACAGAATAGAATGGGACATGAGAACAATAAGATTCAAGGCTAGACAACCAGAGATCTTCACTATCTGTCATATTGTCTTGTTTTCTTCCAAATGGTTGTCCTTATCTTTGCATATGGGGAGCTCATACTAAATAACATAGCCAGTCTTTTCACAAGATGTGTAGTTAACTGGCTCCCAGCTGCTAAGCAGGGGAAGGGGGAGGGGGGACATGGTACAGGGGACAGGACAACATGAGATATCTGATTCTCAGCCCACACACCGGCAGGATCACAGCTGCCCCCTAAAGAGGGGAGGAATTCCTTGTTCTCCTGGCACCTTGAGTCAACTGCACAGTGAAGGTCCCAACACACCAGGGTTGCTCTCCTTCAGGCTGCTGAAAGTCTGCCACACTCACAGCTGCCTCTCAGAGAGGGGAAGAGCTCCTTGTTCTCCCGGCACCCCGAGTCAACCACACGGTGAAGGTCCTGATGCACCAAGGTGTCTCTCCTTTGGGCTGCCTAAAGTCTGCCACACTCTCAGTCATCCCCAGAGAAGGGAAGACCTCCTTTTTCTCCCAGAACCCTGAGTCAACCACATGGTGCAGGTCCCGAGGAGCCAGGGTCTCTCTCCAAAGTCCTCCATACTCACCTGCTATTTCTGTCTGATGAATTGACAATTCCATTTCCAAAGTTCTGAAATGCCCAACAGACCACAGAAAGAATTCTCTTTAGGCTCCTGTTTAAAACCAGCAGCTACAGAACTGTGCTGGCCTTGCTTCAGGGCCATGTCATTTCTTCTTTTACCTGGGAAATTATTTCTGATTTGAATTTTTCCATAGCTTCCCCTAGTCACTGCTTTATTTCAGTTGATATCATTTCAGTCATTTCAGGTGTGTGGCTTCTATTTTCTTCTATGTGCATGGATCCTAGGCTTTCTTGGGATGGGCTTTGAGCCTGTCTTTTGGTCTTTCCTTTTGTCCATTTCCCTTATTTCCTTGGTTTGAGTGGTTTTCCAAATCTTCCTCTGGGTGTGTGGAAAATCCCCTCCTGCACCCTGAGCTCCTGGTGCAGTCTCAGCTCCCCTGCAGGCTCTTGGCTCCCTTATTTGAGAGATGGAACCTGGGCATGGAGAACTGGGGCTGGCAGAACCCTCAGGGCACAATCCCCTGTCCTGGAGGGTTGATATGAACTCTGAAAAACTAACATTTCTTAAATTGGTATAAAAGTGCTTCTTCTGAAATCTATCTTGTTGATCTGTGGAGCAAAACCACTTCAGGGCACAACAGGGAGTTACATGATGCACCTATATTACTCTAAGCCATGTGAAAATCCTTGGAATACCCTAATGTAAGTCTCCCTTCCCCACAAGCTTGTCACTAGTGTCATCTGGGTCTGAGTGTCCCAATTGGTTCTGAGGGAGTCATGAGAGGTCTGTGTGTCTACTTATCATGATGATGTCCTTTCAATGTGTATCTTGTACAGTAATACACAGTTGTGTCCACTGAGATCACAGTGCTCAGCTGCAGGGAGAGCTGGTTCTGGGATGTGTCAGGGGTGAGAGTCACTTGGCCTTGAGTAGAAGCTGCATACTCATTATACCACTTGGACCTGCAGTACGTCCTTCTCAGACACTCAAGACCTCTCCCTAGGTCTGCCTGATCCAGTGCCAAGTAATCCTGATGCTCAAGGCAATGTCCCCAGGGATAGTGTGTGGGGATTTCACAACTTCTATGCTCAATGCCTGCAACTGCAACTGGGATGGTACCCCTGCAGGCAAAAGGAAACAAAAGTTAACACTCATGTTCTGTGAATTCTGATTCAAAATCCTCCTTTTCTGCATGCAGACCATGTAGGAGACCCCGTGCGGAAAGTAACATGAGCAAGGAAACATTCATGTCCTGAGCAATGTTGACCATAATTGGGCTCCAGAATTCAGTATGGTGCATCCAGAGAGTGAGAGTCACTCCCTGGGAAAAAGCATTTATATTCTGTGACAATAATCCTCTCAAGCATGTTTTTGAATTGTACAGACCACTTCATTTCTTCCCCAGTTTCCTCAAGAAATATGGAAAACCTGATTTATTTTACTGTAGCTTGAAGCACTATTTGAAAATGTTACATTAGAACAGTTTGACCACACAATATAAAATATCCAGAAATTCAAGATGCAGAAAATTTCCACCAAACGTCTTCCCAGACTAGAGTGAAGATCTATGGCAGCTTGTGCTTTGGCACAGTCCAGGGCTTGCCAGTGCCTCCTCAAGAGTGCAGTGTATCCTGGAACAGAGTCCCAAGGTTTTACGAAGGACACTTATAGAATATCCTAGTTAAGTAGGTAGATTTGTGAGGTGACTTCCTCCATGTGGGCATAGTAAAGGGAGAAACACAGCTGAGGAGGGCAACAAGTGTCTTGGAGGAGGCTGTTTCCATGAAACTACAGCAGAAGTATGTGTCCCTGTCCTGCTTCTGTGGCTTTGCTCTGTGTTTCTGAGCATCCACTGCTATGCCTGGGCCCTCTGTTAGATGGACATCGCAGGTACTTTTGTGTCTGGGTTACACTCTGGTCCCTCCCTGTGTCTCTCACACAGTAATGCATGGCCATGACATTGGCTGCCAAGAAGCTCAGCTGTCGGGAGGACAGGACCTGTGCAAGTCTCTGGACATGGAACACTTGGTTTGGACAGGTGCACTGAGCTCTGTGTTACCACTGCAGCTGCTCTATGTACTTGGATCCTTTCCTGGGGTGTAGGACCCATGCCCAGAAGTTACTGAAGGAGATGGAGTTTCCAAATATGCAACAATGTGGAAGCAGATCTGAAAGGCTTCATCAGGCCTGGCCCAACTCTGGCACCCTTTCTGTACCAGGGGAAGGAGTTGAGGGACAAGGAGAAAAATGAGAATCATAAGACACCACGGCCCAATTGCTACCTCTGAGAGAAACCCGTGGGGAGCAGCCACCAGGCAAAGGAGAGCATTCAGAGCTCTAAGGCTTTCTTCAACAGCAGACACAATTTTCACAGGCAGGTTCCCAAACAAATGAAATAAAAGCTACTGCCTTTCTCAAGCCCGGCATCGGGTCTGTCATGGTCATGGATGTTGTGTTTCTCCATGCTTCAGTCTTTCAGAGTATTTCAGAGTCTCCAACTGGACTTCTGTGATTTAGATAGAGTCTTTCTCCCCTCATATCCTACCGCTCCTTAGCCTTGTATGGTAAGGAAAGTCTCTCTAGAGTAAGGACCCATTTGTAATGTATTTCTCAGGGAGTTTATTCAGGACCTTAGAGTCTCAGTAAAATCACAGACATCCCTACCTTGTTTGCTAGCATGGAACAGTCTCCTTGGCCTGGAAAGGGGCCTTTTTCTCTGTTGCAGGGAGCTGAGAGAATGCAATGACATTTCTCCACCAAATGGGAGAATGATGGCCCTAAAGGCACAGGCTTTCTTCCCCAGGGTCCTCTGGGAAGCCTCTCCTTGGTACTTTTGTAACCAAAAGTACCTTTTGTACTTTGCTGTACACTAGTACAGCACTGTACAGTACCAAACACACAGCAGTACAGTACTAGTACAGTGACAAAGCCTTGGTATTTTTGTAAAAGGCAGTGAAGTTTACTTGGGTGTGTATCTCAGGTCACCACTGGAGAAGCCAAGATAATATTTTCTGACTCAAGATAGAGACAACCATCATCAATTAAATACAATACATTACTTTAGTGTACCCTAAAAAACAATTATTTAAAAATTAGGCTGCATGTTTATTTAAGTGTGTAGGATTGATAACCATATTAGTAAGTTTCTGTTAGATTGCCAAACAGATGTTTTCAGGCTCACTGTTTGAATGCCCACATTGTATGCTTTAATTTTGTAACTGGAACAACTGTTTCTAAGATGACAATATGTAATTTATCAACTATTGATTTCTTACTGTATATTTTTTTGAAATTCTGTATTATTTCTACCCTTTTGCTGTTTTGTTTTGTTTTGTTTTGTTTTCTCTTTAAGTTAAATTTTTAAAAAAAGAAAAAAATCCCCAATCTTCCAAGCTAGTGTACAGCAAAGGCTTAAAAAAATGAGACAAGTGGTTTGATTTTAGGGCTCCAGGATGGTGAAAACCCTTTACCTGAGCTCAAGATTCTGAGGGCAAAGTCAGACTTTTCTGGACTGCTCATATTTATTATGTCCAAACAAAGAGTGGGGAAACTGCAGAAAGCACAGGAACTGAGCAGGAACTTGAAGTCACTTCAAATACTTCTCAAAGTAGCAAATTTAGGGGAGCCATCTTATCTCCAGGATGACATTATGGTAGGAGTATGACTGCAGGAGCGAGATTCCTTCACCTGCAGTTTGTATTAACTTAACTAGTCTTGGAGCCAAGGTATCTTCAAATGTGGTCTTATCTTTCCTTTTGAGGTATCTCTAGCCTCACAGGCAACAGCAGACCTCAGTCAGGACCAGTGTTTTACAGAAGTTCACTTCCTATGAATCAGCTCCTGTCACCAGGCAAGGGGAAAATGCCTAGGACAGATTCACTTACAAACACAGAAAGCCAAGTAGTTAATATTAAATCCTACTCAGAGTCACTTTGCTGTGTTCTCCAACACCATTCACTGTATAGTTTCCCAGGAAGCTGCTGGACCTAGCTACTGCACTAGAACCATATATGACTTAGCAGGTTAGAGAAAGCCTCTGGTCAGGTGTCAGCAGGAAAGGTCCTGTCAGCCAAAGGTTCAAATCACACAGGATGCCTGAGGACAAGAAGAGTCATGGGAAGTGTTTCATCACAATCCCAAGCCATTGTAAACACTAGAGTCCACAGGTTCCTCATTCAGTGCAGCTTTCATGAAGCAGAGAAGGGTCAACAATCACTTCCTGGTGCTTTCAGGGAGACCTCCATACTGACCAAGCCTGTGATAGGGGTTTCTTTTGCCAGTGCCCAGTGTGTTTGTTTGTGTATCTGGGTCATCAAAGAGGTTGAACCAGGTGACTGCCACAGCTTCCTCTTGTGTTGTGTAGTTGCAGCTGCTGAGCCTAACAGCAGTACTCAGATATTATCTTAGACAAGAATTTCTGTTTCTGTGACTTGCATGGGACTGTGCTGGAAGGGGAGGTCATGTAAGGAAAATTTTGAGTGTTTCCTTCTGCTATCAGGCTTCCATGCTGTGGCTGTCTTTTAATTTTTGGAGAGCCTCTTCATGATAGGATTCTTGGTGGTGGTTCAGATGTTGTCTTGGTCCACATAACTGGGAACAGATTGACTCTTGTGCTCTATTTCAGTCCAATACGGATGTTTGGAAAATTCCTAAGGATTTCCTCTTCAGTGTCTCCATCTACAGAAAAGAATAATGTGCTGGCCCTAAGACAAAAAATTTCCTGATTCACACCAGATCCTTAGCAAGAAGTTTGCCATAGACAAATGGTACCTGAAGTCTTCATTGTATGACAGCTTGTGACAAGGCAGAGAGCTAGGACACACTGCATTATGATTCAGGGTTTTGAATCATTATACAGATTTGAAAGGATTTTCTCACTTGAAGGAGGGACTCCCTGATATTCCTGATGCACTATATAGAGCCCAAGATGGGGGACCAGGGAGGTGCAATAGGGCAAAATGGATTTCTGTCAAACTGACCAGGACAGGAAAGAAAATCTACATCACTATGCAGATTGCAGGTATCAAGTAAAAATGCCAGCTTCTTTCATGGTATTCTCACAGGTAAAATCCTCATGGTATGCA
>PVJX010041102.1:0-14833 GCA_004027295.1 Dolichotis patagonum
TCCCAGAGTTTATGTCCATCATCCCTGGTAATCTATGGCAATATCTGAACTCCAAAGGGTTTGGGGGTTCTATTCCTATGGCACTGCTGATAGTTGTGTCTCCCATGGCTTCTGTCTTGGGCCCACTCAGCTCCCTCCTCGTAGTTTTCCTAAGACAACTCACATTCATGGCTTCTCCAAACTTCTGGGGTCTCCACTGCACATGGGGCGTCATGGTCACAGCTGCACACCATGCTCTCCCAGGAGTACACTTCCTGGCCTCCCAGAGCTTCTTCTGGAATCTAGGTGGAAGCCTTCCGGACCCCACAATGCTCATACTCTGCATGAACCTAAAACCAGCACCATGTGAATGATGCCAGGGTCTACTGCCAGCTGGAGCAGTAGCCAGGATTCCTTTCTCTTGGCTATATGGGTTGAGTCCCTGGATTGCCAAGCATTCTGAACCCAATCCTGAAGAATAAATTCTCTAGGATGCTGGCATTCTGGAACATGGTACTCTGGGGCTGTCTTCTCAAAGTAGTCTTTCACTTTGTAACTCCCAGGCTGCTGGAGTCCTGCTAGTTCTTGTGATGTCCTCAGGCATCGTTTCTGTTGCCTTTTTCTGAAATACTTGGCTATTTCTTGATAGTCTTTTCAGTGATCAATTTCTCTTCTGTTCCATCTTTGCAGGCCACACCTTTACTGGTACTTCCTTCTGGCCAAACTCAAAACATTTTAAATTCTTGTGGACTCTTGCTCTTGATACTTAACATAAAACTGGGCAAAAGTCCTCAATAATAGTTATGCCATGGCCTCAACGTCAGAAAACCTTGACATTTTTTTCTGGAAGATTAATTTAGTCTGCCACCCTCAAATCTTTGTCTCAAAGTTTCTGGACACATGCAAAATGCAGACAAACTTTCTGCCAAGGCATTATGCAAATATTCTGGAGTTAGAGCCCAATGCAGTCCTTCTTCCCAACGGAAACCTCCCAAGCATGGTCATTACCAGCAGCATTTCTATCAGCATTCTGGTCTTCTGAGTTCTAACCAGAATCTCCCATCAAGTACAGCTGCAGACATTCCTGGACTGGTTTTTTCAGCCAGCATCTCTGAACCTATCCGAACTTTCCCCACCGTCAGTTCCAAAGGCTCCTGAACAACATGGTCAGGTTCAGTCCCAGCAATAACTCCACTCCTGGTACCAAATTCTGTCTTAGTTACTTTTCTCATTGCTGGGACAAAATATCCAACAACCAAAATTAAAAGAGGAAAGGTTTATTTGGCTCACAGTTTGCAGAGCTTTCAGTCTGTAGTCAGCTGGCTCCAAGGCAGTGTGGCATAGTAGAGGGATGCCACAGAGGATAAGTAGTCCACAGCAAGCAGTCAGGCAAGGGCACTTCAGCCTTTTTCTGTCCCTTATATTTTATGCAAGCTATCCACCTAGATCTGGTATAGCACTCACAACCTTAATCCTAGCCAGAACTATGTCAAACTCCTCAGGGGCTGATTTAGAAATCACACACCCTTGATGCCAGCACCATACACTGCAGATCCAGGTCCCTCTGCAAAGCCCACTCTGTGAACACAGGAGACTTTGGAGGGACATCTAGACACAGCCATAACACCTAGCATCCTTGCGGCCCTGGATTCAAATATCGGCACCATTTACAACACTCAGAGATATGAGAAATATTGCTGCACACAGTGCTATAGATAGATAGATAGATAGATAGATATGAATTAAACAAGGAGATCTCACCTGATAGATAAAAATTCAAGTTATCATTAATTTAAACTTCTATTTAATATTAACTAGCACGTTAATATAAACACATATATTACAGTCTCTAGAAAAAGTGTAATATGATGCAGTCCATCCATAGCAGTCTTCAAAAAAGACATCAGTAGCTTGTTGATAAAGTAGGCCTTGTGTTTTGATTCATACATTACAAGTATGAGGGCTGTTACTTAATAAGAGAACAGTTCCATCTTTAAGTACTGTCATAAAGTCATACAGATATTCTAACAGGAATATGATTATATATAATATAAAAAGATTTTTAAATACCAACTTTGACATTTTAAAATTTCATTTCATTTCAAAGACATGAATATAACATCTAGACCATATATGTACATTAGCATAAAGCTATCTTCAGATTTCTGAGATCTTTATTAAAATATGCTATACATCAGGGGCTGTAAATTCACACACTTATCAATATCCAGTAGGGGACACAAGGTAATGCCATGCCAGTCATAGCAAACTGAAGAACACAACTGACTTCTCTCCCAGGGGTGCCCTCTGCACATTGCACCCGAGAAGCCACATTTATGCTGAGGAGACCCGATATGGTTCTTGAGGAGGAACACCGATTTATGCAGGAGTCTCCTGAAGATTCAATCTGGATGTGATCCATGGCACAAAGTAAATATAGATATGTTTTATTTAAAAAAATCAGGCCCAAAAGAACATAAAAAGACCCATTTTACCTGTTTCAATATTTTTAAAAACATTACTTTATTCTCTATTTGCACGGAATTCCCACAGACTGAAAATTTAAATGAATAATTCATTTCAGGGAATTGCTGAAACTACATTGTAACACAGCGTCTCATCTCCATTATTACTATGTCAGAGTTTTCGCATTGCAGACTGTCAGGCTGATCATGCCAGGGTTCTGTGAACTTTAACATCCTTAAGAACATCCATCTATGACACAGCTTCATCTAAAAGTGAGTTTTAACTGAGATAACCCTGAATGAGGACACAAGAGACATAGAATTCTTAGAGTCAGTCTCTACATATTAAAAAGACATCCCATAAGCAAATTTCTAATGATCTTCTGAATGGCAGCAAATGTTGGACAGCAAGAGAAAAAGGGCATTATTCTATAAGCCAATAGTCATCACCAAGAATATCTCTTTTACCTTCCCAACCTTAGATGCAGAGAAAGACAGAGGAAATTTAGGCAAATTTTACTGACAAGGACTGATAGAAAGGAAAATTGTGACTCACCTAGAGATTTCTTAATTTTGAGATCTGGAAATTTATTTACTATACTTAGATATTCAACAGTTCTTGGCCATGAGTTATATCAGAATTTTAGGACGTAATTTCAAATTGCATGTATGTCCATACCTTACTCAGCTTGCTAAATCAAAATCTCCAGGGAAGAGTGCAGATTTGCATATTTTCTAAACTTTGCCAGGCCATTATGATGCCTGATAACTATAGAAGGAAAGAGGTGTCCCTTCAGTCTCATTTCTCATTCACATAACCAGTTCCCTTCATCCTTTGGGGGATTGGGCCAAAGGAATCAGTCACAGACAGTTACTTGCTGAAAGCGCCATTTAACTTTCCTGCTCTTAAGGCAGACTAGGGATAAGTTGATGCAAAATGAATTTGATTTGACTGTGTAAGCTCCTTATCTGCATCACCCTGCAGACGCGGTAGCTTGAGGGGCAGAGTTGAGATGCTTATCCACGTGGCTACTATTGTAAGAAAAGGATAACGGGCCAATGAAGTATTCATCCTTCCCCTTGTCTTCCACATGATCATCACCAGCCTGTGCTTAGCATGTTTGTAATTTGGTATCTTCACTTGCAAACTGAGAATTATTCCCAAAATTGAAAGCACCTTCTTTACACACATAAAGTGGAAAAATTATTTCTTAAAAAAACTTGGCTTGTTTTTTTTTCTCTCTCGGGGTTCTTAGTCTTTGAATTCTGTTGACTATCTCTGATTGCTGTCCGTTTCCATTTCCTTTTCAAGCCTCACCACCTAAGAGGTAATTCACATTGATGTAACTTGTCAGCCATAGCAAGACTTGCGCTGAGAGATGCTTTATTTTTGCTTGAGTTTTACGATAAAGCCTACTTATAAGCCAAATTTTGCCATCCTGCATTGTTTTACAGTATGAGAAAAAACTTCGGTGGGAAAAATATTTTACAAAAACAAAAGTTATACTGTTCACCAAGTTAAGGTTTTTACAAATACTTGTCATTAATGCAAAAAAAGAAAGATATTCCAATTCTTTAAAGTAGCAACATTGAAAGTGAAATCTTTGACAAGCATGTTATTTCAAAATATTTTCACTCATCTCCTGAGTTCTACAGATGGAAAATAGACCCTACACATGTTATAGTTAAGACAAATGCACTTGAAGTATTTTGAAAACAACTTGGGTGCCCTGTGTTTTGCTTCCACAGTCACGCTGTGTGCAAGCGGTTTCACTGACTTGTGTTGCTCTAGGCAGCGTGATGGACAGCACCGTTCTCTGGGCACCCTTTGCATCTGGGCTGGCACCATGTTCCAGGAGAACAGTCACATGTTCCTCTTTCTGGCATTGCATGACTTGTTGGCATTGTATCAAGAAACAGGTTGTCCGTTCAAGAAATCTGCGATAAACACGCCACAGTTTTCACCAATTATTTCTATTTAAATGAGGCAAACTATTCTTTATTCTAAGTATTTAAATCCAATGCATCTCGTATCGAAACCACGGGCTGCTCTCTACCTTAACGGCTGTCACAGTCTCAGAGGTCAAGATCACATTTCCTCTCTGCTAGGAGTCACCACGTCTGGATGGCCACAGGGCACACAGGCAAATACAGGCTGGTTTTGGTGCTTGCTGGGAAAGTATACGGCACTACCTCAAAATACATTAATTCATCTACTTGTACAATCAGGTTTACAAGTAATTCTGCTGCCTTCAAAACAAACATGTAATTTCCTCCTGAAGAATGTGCAGTATTTAGTATTTATTAGCCCTCGTTACTTACTACATTAATGAAAGAATAGCCTGGCTATTTGAATTTTAAAATTCATTTTTCTATTTTGCAAGGAACCCAGTACCTTGTGCATGCAAGACAAGTGCTCTACCGCTGAGCCATTGACCTTTGAATTTAGTTCAATTTGGGTTTGAATCCTATTTTAAGCTCTGTTACTTACTAGCTATCTATTAGCTTTCCCAGGCCTCTATTTCCTCATCAGGAACACAGGAACACGTTTTCCTCATTAGGAACTATCACCAATAATAGTCCTCTCACAAGCATCCCTGTGGTAATTAAGGGAGGATCTTTGTAAAATATTTGCAACAGTTGCCAGTACAAATAACAGCTCAGTAATGGCAAGATACTATAATTATTACTATGACTATTTGAAGACATTTCCATTAAGTAATACAATTATACTTGTTTGCAAATGTGTTTTAAGGATTGTATTCCAATGGGTCAAAACGGATGCTATTTTTCTTACTTTAATATCTCTGACATTGGAATACCACTTTTAATTTGTATGAATTGAAGATCTAATGGCAGGTATAAAATTTTAATACACAAAATAATCATCACACACTCATAACTTTACATTATGTGAAATAGGCTTTAACAACAGGTTGTATCAGTTTTAATTATGTTGTTGGCATTTAAATAAATTTAGTTAAAAATACTGTGGGTAAAGATTGCAGGATAACACCTCTACCACCATAAAATTAAAAACAAAGTATCTCTGCCTTTATTTTCAGTAAATCTTAAACCAATGGAAACTTGGGTTCCAGTGTCAAGTACCATTTTATTCAATATTTAGATTTCTACAATGAGTGGAAGTCAGATTTCTACAATGAGTATACACGTAATAAAATGTATTAAGCACAAAGGAAATATTTCCAGTCATTAATATCAGCATTTAATAGTGTTAAATAGAGATGCTTTTACTGGAAAAGAGAGAGGTAAAGCCTCAACAGAGAGTTAGTCCTAAGCCTTCAGATTTATACCTCTCAACTTGCTAGACTAAGCAAGAAAACAGGAAGTTTTAAAGGGTGTAAAGTTTCTTAGAGATATGTGAGCTACATAACTTGAATATTATGTCTAGTGAATAAATGGATTGGAAAAATAGATAAATACATTTGGGGAGTTCAATATTTTTCATAAAAGCTTTTATAAAATAAAGGAATACTTTGCAATAAAAACAATCTTTATATTTATCTTTTATTTTCATAAGGATGCAAGTAAAATAAAGTGATTAATGCAGAATTGTTTGACTATGTAATAAATATATAATAAAAACATATACAATGAAATGTACACATAAAAAATCTATTAAGCACAAAGGATTCTCTAAAAGTTGACAGAAGATGCCAATATACATACACACACTCACACAAAGTGAGAAATTCTTATCAATGCAAGAATTATATTCTTGCTTTCTTCACATTATTTTATTAATAAACTTCTATAGAATCTTTATACATGTTCATTGTAGAACGCACAGATAGGAAAAAAAAGAAGTGCGCATGGAACTTTTTATCAAAAATAACTATAAAATAGGCCAAAATGAAGTAACTGGTAAAATAATGAATACATAGTACATTTTCCAGGGCCAATGAGACTGTTAAAACAAATAAAAAGATAATGAGAAATCCACAAATATAGAAAGTAAAATAAACTTCTAACTAATTAGAAAAGGGAACCGAAATTTTCCCTGCAATTCAAATGCTTGAAAATCACAAATTTTATCCCACTTTGTTCATATTTTTGATAAACACAACCCACATACTCTATGTGTACACGAGAAATCAAACTGACTTTTCTTATTTGACATATCAAAGTACACCTTTGTTCTTGTATCAACACACCACCTTCCACATGCTACCTTCTGTGACCACATATTATTCCAATCTATGGGTGCACTGCAATCCATGCAATGTATTCTATGAGTGCTTCTTAAAACATTTCAAGCAGCGCTAAGAAAAACACTTTTATGCTCTTTTGTGCAGCTCTTATTATTTCCTAGAAATATTGTAGTATAATGGACTTGTAGTACAATGCTATGGGTAGACATACACATTTTTAAAATGTGGTACAGAACTTGCCTGTATTTGAAGTCTAGGAACTTAAATTTTATGTAGCCGTGTAAGTACCAGTGCTTCACATCCTGACAAATCATGTGGCTGAAAAGCGGTGTTTTATTTCTCTTTTTTATTTCGCTTTTAACTTAAATGCTTTTTCTTACCACGACACTAAATATTTTCCCTGTAATATCTCTTAAAATGCTTTAAGTAGCTTTGCTAAAAGAGTACTTCAGCTGATTTAAATTAGTGGTATTCAGGTGCTGGGGTCTGTGCCTAGAAGCCCAATCTCCTCAACGAATGCACAGCAAAGGCCCAAATGAACGAGACAAGCCGCATATCTTCAGGGCTCCAGGACTAAAATCCTCTGCAGAGTTGTAACTCGATACCCGACAGACCGACCAACTGTCCCTGGGTGGCCTGTATTTTATCAAAACAAGGACGGAGTTGAGTGGAACACGCAGGGAACCTGAGCAGGACCTTGGGAGGGGTTCAAGGATCCCTCTGAGCAAAAGATGATGCTAATTAAGGAAAACTATCAGAAAGTCTCCAGGTGGCCTCAGCTGTGGCCTATCTTGGCCCCCAGGCGTCTCCTCATTCTCAGTTCAGCCATTCACAGGCTACACCACAGCCCTGCGCGTGTATTCAGCTTCAAAGACTCCAACGTTCAGGGGCCAGGACTGATCAAGTGCTTGCCAACATGTCTGAGATACAAGTATGACCTCCATCCACAATTAGTGAATGAATAAATTAAGTAAAGTTCAAAAGAAGTCTCCTTAAACTGCATCATATCTATCTATATGTTATAAATAATTTGTAAGTGTCTTGTCTTTTCTTTGGTTAACTTTTCTTGATACACAGACACAGGGAGGAAGGTGGGAAGGGGAGGAGGAATAAAGAGAAGGTATGTTAAATTCCTGTGCCTACTCCCTATGATGGATGTAAACGCCATGTACTCCACTACTCAGCTATAAAGGATAAACTTCAGGCTTTTATAGTTAAATGAGTGCAACTCGAGACCATATTCGTAAGTGAAACAAATCAGACTTGCATGTGTAAACATCATCTTGACTCCCTGGTGTAACAAACTGAAAGAGTAAACAAGATCCAAAATATACAACTGATATCGTGAAAAGGGAAGAAACAGCTTAGACGGAAAGAATAACTGGGATGGAGGAAAGGAGAAAAAAAATATATATATATATATATACAAGGTAGCTGAGATAGTTATATTACTGATTTCTTTTTTTTTTTTTTTTGGTACCGGGGATTGAACTCATGACCTCGAGCTTGCCAGATAGATGCTTAAGCCGCTGAGCTAAATCCCCAGCCCAATATATTACTAATTTTTATTAGTCCGTTGAAAAGAATGGTTTGGACTTGTATTGTTTGATCAATTCTTCATGCCTATAGCTTGTAATCTGAGCAACTACTTTTAAGATAACATGCAATATATTAACTATTGTTAATCTCATTATCTTGTTTTGAAATTCTCTATCGTTTTTTCTCTTTAAAATTAAAAAAAAAAATCGTTAACTCCAAACATGTACAAAAAGCAAAGCCGCCGCGACGCCCCCAGCCAGGAAGTCCCCGCCAGCGGGCAGAGGCGCCTGGCAGTCTTGCTCGCCGCGGAGGGACCGGCGCTTACAGAGCAGCGGCCAGCATCTCGCCACAGCTTCCCAACACGGAAGCTTCCGGGTTCCTTCTCTAAGGCGCCAGAGAAGTCGCTAGGCAACGCAACTAAGCACCAGTGCGCGTGCGCGAGTCGGACCGCAGCAACTGACCCGGAAGCTAGTGATGCTCTGCCTGCTTGTACCTGGCCTAGCTGGTTTGTCTGCTCGGTTCCTGGGCAACTCTGGCTTCCCTTCAAATGTCACAGTGGCCTGCTTGGCTTCCAGACCTGCTCAGAGCCCTGGCAGCGAGCTGCTGCAGTAGTCACCACAGTCAAGTGCAAAGTTTACAGAAAAATCCAGCACACATTCTCCTGCTGAAGTGAAAATGCTATTCCGTCTACTACCACGGCCCACTGGCCCACCCTTACATTTATTATTATTTTTTTTCATTTATTCTACAGAGAGATGACTTGCCAGGCCCTGGAGGGCCACACTTCTAGGACTGTGCCAGTGCCTCCTGGAGCAAAGGCAGCAGCCCTGGGCAGAGCCCACGTCGAGGCTGGTGGCTCAGCTGCAGGCCAGCTGTCAGTGGTGCTGGCGATCCTGGCGCTGTGTGAAGTGGCTGCAGGCACCCTCTGCCTCCTTGCAGGATAGCGAAAGTTTTCTGCATAAGCTAGTTCACTGCAGAGTGCACAGAGGCGTCCATTGTCTCCCAAAGCAAGCGTAAGCCTCTCAAACGCCTGAACACCGTTGATTTACTGATAGTCACGCCATATTACATTTTCCTGCTAATGACAGTATGGGCAGCATTTATAGGTGAGAATTCTGAATTGCAGTCATGTTAAGGATGCCAAAGATGATGAGTAATTAAGGTCGACAGGCAGTTCAGACAGTTGGTTTGACTCTCAATTGAAGTTGCCAGAGGCCGTTGTTACTTATCTTCATTTGTGTTGCCATAGATCGACTTTGCAGTAGATGGGTCTGTCACCGCCCGGAGCGAACTTGCCCTCTAGGGGTGAGTTTATGCACTGGCGTGTTTTCCAGATACTAAAACCACAGAATTCCGCTTTGAGAAGCGATAGAAAAATCTCTATGGGCTGGCTTCTTAGAGGTGCTGGTGTTGGGTTCTGGAAGCTGGTGTCTCTGCCTTGGAAAAGACCTTTCAGTTAGCGAGTAAGGGCCAGAGGCGCTGAGGCCCCTCTTGGTTTCTGGGTTTGAGAAGGCAAGGCCCTCTGCCGGGAGGGAGGTCCCTGGCTTGCTGTGGAGCACCCACTGCCTTTGGGCTCCTCCCAGGCAGAGGAGTAAGGGCTGGTTCTGCAGCAGGAGCACCTTTGGCCTGAATGCCAGGCGTGGATTGCGGGTCTGCCAGTGACCTGCTGCAGGGCCTTGGGCAAGCTCCGTGGCTTTGGTCTTTGTTTCCCAAAAGCTTCCTTTATAAAATACCCAATATGTTACCTATCTCACGGCAATGTTAAGGAGTAAAATGAGCTTAATATATCTACAGAGCCTAAAGTAATAGTACGTCCTGGAAAGGCTAACTCCTATTGATACCGTGGGACGAGCCAGCAGATAGAGCCCAGGCTCTGGGGTACAGCGAGTGAAGAACCGCGTGCAAACACCCAATGGAGAGAGGAAAGCCGCTGCATTTACTGAGGATCACTGGAAGGGCTCGGAGCAGGTCAGTGCAGACCACACTGTGGCCTGAACAGAAAAGCGGTGCTGGGATGACAGGGAAGAGCAAAAAGGCACACACACACACACACACACACACACACACACAGATGGGTCAGGTTTCCGGGATTTTTAAAAGTAGGCCCGCAACCCCCGTGCGCCTCTCACTGTGTCTCTCGGCAAGATTGACAGGCGTGATGGACAGGCTGCTTGGTCGCCTTGAATCGGGGCTTTTACAAGCCCTCGTGTTCTGGAGCTGGCCCTGATTAAGTTATGCGGAACAGTAGAGGAAGGGTTGGCCCCGGGAATGTTGTCCAGACTCCCGTGGGTGGAGGGGACCAGTCTCCCCGCCTCCAGTGCGCTGCCTGTATTACTCTCATCATTTCAAAAGGGCTTCCCCCGTTGCAATGGTTTAGATCTAAAACAGCCCCAAAGCCTCGTGCGCTTGGAGGGTGCCGGATCGGGTGCGCTGTACTCACAGCAGATCAGTCCCAAGAGGACTTCAAGCTGACTGCTGTGAGGAGCAGGGGCTGACCTGGAAGGTGTGTCTGGCCCTGGCTCCACCCTGCTCTCCCTGACCGCCAACACCCCAGGGCTTTTCTCCTCCTGGGCTCTTGTGTCCTGCTATTTCTTCCTGGGCACCAGCTGCCCAAGAAGGGACAAAGTGAGCCACATAAACAAGTTCTCCTCCTTTATACTGTAGGTGTCAGGTATTTGTGTCCCCACAATGATGAGTGACAGACACTCAAAGAAGGACCTAACTGTTTCCCAGTTTGGTTTTAATGCCAGCACACATTTGCTTTTATTCAAAATGGTAATAGCAACAAAAAAACTAGCATGTTTCTATCAAATAATGAAAATGTCAGAAAATCTGATCTAAAGTTAATTCAGTTTTGATATTGCTAGTAATGTTATTTATTCCTTAATGTTACTGTTTGCAGTTGAATCTCCCTTGCAGAAAATTACTGTATTTTAGATAGCCTATAAATTTTATGAGAAGCAAATTGAAAATATAGGGGTTTTATATAAAAAGATATTTGTTTTATGTATTCTTTTTAGTTTAGATTTGCTGGAAAGGCTTTTATGTTTGATTTAGGACTTCAAAGGGAAAAAACAATAGCAAAAACAAGGTAATGCAAAAATAGTACTTTATTGAGAAAGTAATTATAAAAGGCAAACTTATGCATTAAGATATAAATTGAAATATGCACTATGTTATGTAAAGACATTATTTTGAAATAGTGATTAAGAAATAGCAGTCACTGATCAATATATCCTTCTGACAAAAGTCAATTCATTTAAGAAATGCCTTCCATCTTCTTGTATTAAAGGATGGATAATTACCAGTTCTGTACATTTAGTGTGCAGTCCACCTATTTGGGGAACATATTGAAATAGTACTTTTTATAGATCAAACACAAGTAAGCCCTATGAGGATGACCTTGATGATCAAACATGTGGAACAGCTTCAGAGGACCGTGAGTCACCTTACCCCAATTATGCAGATTTTTGCAATTAATTGAACAAGTGAGAATGGGATGTAAAGGTAGGGCCACTGCATCAACGCAAGGCCTTGTCCTATATGTCCTTGTACTACAGGTGCACATTGTTAAGTATTGTTCTGCAGAGCAAAGATGTTAGTGTTGTCCACATCACAAAATTCTTTATGTTAATAGAGACTGAGAACTACTGCACAGTCTCATCCCAAGTGCTCTAATCATTCCCACTGCACTTCCCTTGGGGTGAGGGCATCCCAGGGTTTCTGTTGACTACGCTCTTGAGCCTTGCCTATGATCAGATCAGATTAAAATGATCTTTGCCTGGGCTACTGCTGCTATACCCTCAGAACCTGTATCCCTGCACGCTCACTCACCCACACTGTGGTCTTACACAACACCCATAGTTACACTTTTTAAAATCCAGGTCTGATCATGTTAATGCCTTGCTTAAAACAGGACTGTCACTTCTTAGTGCTATATGGCTAAAGATCTTGATCCTATCCTTTATTCTGTGTCTCTCTCGGTATGAGGCTAGCTTTATTGAGACATTATTAGTATGCAGTAAACTGCACAGAAAGTGTACAGTTTGATAAGTTTTGAAATATCTATTAAACACACTTAATCAACATAATCAAATAGTTAACAAATCCATTGCCCACAAAAGACACCTCATACTGAATCAGAAATTGCCAAATTGCTTTCCAAAGTGTTTGTACTATTTTCAGTTCTCATCACCAGTATATGAAAGTTCTAGTTCCTTCACATCTTTACAAACATTAGTACAGAATTGTCTTTTAAAATTATTCCCATTATTGCTTTAGTGTGCGTTACACTAATGATTAACAGTGTTGAGTAACTTTCCGTGTGTGTATTTTCTACTTCTATGTCTCTTTTGTGAACTGTCTTGGGAATCTCTTGGCATGTCTAGCATTAGATTGTTTGTTATCCACTGAGTTTAAGAATTCATTATATATTATGGATACCACTCCTTTTCCAGCTAAATTTCTTGCAAGAATTTTCCCCCTAGGTTGTGTTGGTGTTTATCATCCAAATAGTCATATATTTTAAAGAGCAAAAGTTTTGATGAAGGCAAATTTGTGGCTTTATTTATTTTAAAGAGAAAAAAATCAAGAAGCAAACAATTAAAAGACAGCAACAAAAGCAAAACAACGATAACAACAACAACAATGGTGATACAGGATTTCAAAACAAGATGATAGAAATTTAACAATGGTTGCTAGATTGCATATGTTATCCTCAAATTAATTGCTCAGGCTATGAGATACAGGCATGCAAGATTGATCAAACAATATATTTTCCCTTTATGCTGTTTCTTTCCCTTTTACTATATCATAACTTTTGGATCTTATTTACTTTTTCAGTTTTTTACACTAGTGAGACAATAGGATGTTTACACATGCAAGTCTTATTTATTTCACTTATGAGTAAGTTTCTAGTTACATCCATTTACCTATAAAAGTCACCAGTTTATTCTTCTTTATGACTGAGTAATATTCCATTATATAAAAATAAAACACCTTTTTATCCATTCCTCAGTTGATGGGCACTTGGGTTAGTTCCAAGATTTAGCTAATAGTGGCCCTGAAGCAAGGCCAGTAGATTGCTGTAGCTGCTGGTTTCAAACAGGAGCCTAAAGAGAATTCTTTCTGTGGTCTGTTGGCCATTTCAGAACTTTGGAAATGGAATGGTCAATTTATCAGAAAGAAATAGCAGGTGAGTATGGCGGACTTTAGGGGGCCTACAGGGGAGAGACCCTGGCACCTCGGGACCTGCACCATGCAGTTGACTCGGGGTGCTGGGAGAACAAGGAGCTCCTCCCCTCTCTGGGGGGCAGCTGAGAATGTGGCAGACTTTCAGTGGCCCGAAGGAGAGAGACCCTGGCACGTTGGGACCTGCACCGTGCGGTTGACTCGGGGTGCCAGGAGAACAAGGAACTCTTCCCATCTCTGGGGGGCGACTGTGATCCTGTCTGTGTGTGGGTTGAGAATCAGACATCTCATGTTGTCCTGTCCCCCATCCCGTGTCCCCCCTCCTCCTTCCCCCTGCCTAGCAAGTGGGAGCCAGTGAACTACACATCTTGTGAAAAGATTGGCTATGTTATTTAGTTTGAGCTCTCCATATGCAAAGATAAGGACAACTATTTGGAAGAAAACAAGAGACAGTATGACAGATAGTGAAGATCTCTGGTTGTCTAGCTTTGAAATTTATGCTTTCTTATGTCCCATTCTGTTCTGTTTTGTTGTGTTTAATTTTACTCCCTTTTAAAATAAAATAAAAAGAAATTTAAAAAAAGATTTAGCTAATACAAATTGTGCAGCTATAAACATGGGTACACATATATTGCTGTGGTATGAGGTTTTCAGTTCTTCTGGGAAAATACCCAGAAGGGGAATAGCTGGATCAAATGGAATCTCTAATGTTAGTTTCTTGAGGGATCACCATACTGATTTCCACTGTGGCTGTACCAGATTTCCAGTTTCATTGCACTGTGATCTGATAGTATGCATGGGATAATTTAATTCCTTTGCATTTACTTAAGCATGTTCTATGAACCAGTATATGGTCTATTTTGGAGAATATCCTGTGTGCAGCTGAGAAAAATGTGTATTCTGATGTTGTGGGGTGGAACATTCTATAGACATTTACTAAGTCTATTTGTTCAAAAGTTTTATTTAGTTCTAATATTTCATTATTGATTTTATATTTAGTTGATCTGTCTTTTTGCAACACCGGGGATTGAGGTCTCCCAATATAATTGTATTAGGACTTATTTGATTTTTCGTGTCCAATAGTAATTGTTTCATATAGCTGGGTGCACTGGTATTTGTTGCATATGTATTTCGGATTGTTATCTCTTCTTCTTGGATTGTTCCTTTTATGGAGATGTAGTGACCTTCTTTATCTCTCTTAATCAATCTTTTCTTGAAATTCACTTTGTCTGCAAATACAATAGCTATACCTGCTTTTTTCTGAATTCTTGTCACGTGGAATATTGTTTTCTATCCTTTGACTTTCAGTCTATAAATTTCTTTTTGAATTAACTGTTTCTAATATGCAGTATTTTATTGGATCTTGCTTCTTGATCCATTCTGCCAGTCTGTGTTTTTTGATTGGTAAATGGAGACCATTAACATTGATGGTTATAATTTCCTATGTTGGCTCCTCATTTTCCCCCTTCCCTCTAATTATTTGTCTTC
>PVJX010041103.1:0-14810 GCA_004027295.1 Dolichotis patagonum
TATCAGTTTGAAACTCTTCTCTGATCTATACAAGTAGCATTAATGTTTTGGACAATTACAGTACTTTACAGATTTTGTGTGACTGATCTTAAAACACTTAACACTTAACTAACTGAACAGTCCGGTGCCTCAGTAGAGTAGTTCATGCATTGGAAATTCATGGGGTACATACGGCATTGGGAAGACAGATCAGATGGTAATGCTAATGATGATAAGGGAGTATTCATACCTGCACACAGTGACCATAAATATATTTGAAAGATCATAATGAGGGTGACAGATTGAGAGTGGAATTCTGAATTACTATGGTACAAGAAAGCTTTGGTGTACATTTAAATTTCGATTCATAGTAATCTTATAAACCCCAGAGCCAAATTATCCCCAGCATCACCACATCCCCTGTTTTCTAGTCAGGATAGACTCTTAAAGTGTCTGGCCAGCCCATTTATTTCTGCTCTGCTAATAAAGGGCATTAGTCAAAGAAAGAGGGGACATCTGTCAGAGAAAGCATGAGCCAGCAATGTGGAAATGCAAAACACTGATCTCTGGACCAAAGGGACTCCAATGTATTGAGAATTCATTTGGCACTTTTAATTTTCTATAAATTATTCTGTAATTTAACTAAAGAAGACTTCCTTTTCCTTTAGGGAAGCCAGTCTTGACAGTTCCTCACTTAATTTTTTTAAATTAGCATGACTGATCATTTTTCTTCTTTTTCTCCACAAATGAATTTGTAATTGATATGGGTACAGCAAACTATGCAGTTTGTAGTTTGGCGATGTTATAAAGTTTTAATTTAAATTGGGAATGGCAGAAACTAGAGGGAAGCATGAAGAATTTTTTTATTATAGAATTAGATTGCGGTGTCATCAAATCCATTTAGGTTTGTCCAAAATACCCCTAACATGCTGGCCTCTGCTTCTGTTCAGAGTTGGCATGCCATCAAGCCTTTCTTTTCCTACTCTTAGATTTCTTGCATGAAACCAAACGTTGCTTTAAAAATACTAATATTTTATATGATTTTAAACATCCCTTATGATTATGATTAACATTATTTATTACAAAAAATAGTGAGCCCGGTAGTGGCTGTTGTATATCTATACACTCTGTTGTAGAAAATGGTATTTTAAAGAGGGCCGTATATTTGCTGTCTGACCCTGAATAGTTACCTACTAGGAATCAGTGTCTTACAATTAATAATCCTTTGATTTGTTCGTTTTCTCCTTTGTGAAAAGACAATCCAATTGTTTTTAGTTTATTTAAGTTTTTGGTATTTTAAGCTATATATAATAATCACATTCATTGCAGGGATTGTGCCTGTGCATGATATATCTTGCTTTCTCTTTTTTTCCCATTCCCATCTCCTCCTTTCAAACCTTTTCCCCCTCCCTGCTCACAAAGCTTTTTCATTTTATCCTTCTTTTTAAAAATTTTTTCTTTTCTTCCCTTCCTTTCTCCCCCCTCACTCCTTAGTTGCCTTTTCCTTTTGAACAGTTTCTTCCTATTTCCCAATATCTGTTGTACATTTTGGTTCTTACTTACATTTTCAGTTTTTCACACCAGAGAGATAATGCAATATATCCACAATGTGTCCAATTTATTTCATTTGTGATCATGGTCTCAAGGTCCATCCATTTAGCTATAAGTGTCTCAGTTTTATCCTTCTTTGTGGCTAAGTAATACTCCATTACATTAAAAAAACCCACATCTTTTTTAATCCATTCATTGGTTGATGGGCATTTGGTTTGCTTCCAAGACATAGCTACACAAACTGTGCTGCTGTAAACATGGGTGCACATGTATCACTGTGATATGATGCTTTTAATTATTCTGTGAAGATACCCAGAAGGGAAATAGCTAGGTCAAATGGGACCTCTTAACAGTTTTTTCGAGGAATCTCCATCCTGATTTCTACAGTGGTTGCACCAACAGTGGACAAAGATTCCCTTTTACCACAACCCCACCAGCATTTGTTACTAGTTGTTTTCTTGATAATAGCAATTCTTTCTAGAGTGAGATGGAATCTTAATGTGAATTTAATTTCCATTTCTCAAATGACTAGTAATGTTGAACATGTTAAAATACATTTATTTGCTGTTTGTACTTCTGAGAAGTGTCTGTTCATCTCAGATACCCATTTTTGGATTAGGACTTTGAATTTGGGGAGCTGATTTTTTTTTTTCAATTCTTTGTATTTCTGGATATTAGTCTGTGTCTGAAAAATGGCTGGCAAATTTTCTCCCTACTCTATGGGTTGTCAGAAATGAATCCAGAATTGGGAGTTTAGCTTAGTAGCACAGAAACCTGCCTGGAAAGGCACAGGGTTGTGAGTTCAATCTCTGGTAACAGCAACAAAGAAAATAGAAAAGAAAAAGAAATTATTCCAAATGCACTCAGCTACCTGATCCTTGACAAAGGTGCCAAACACATTCACTGGAAGAATGATAGCCTTTTTAATAAATGGTGATGGAAAAACTGGTTTTCCACATGCTGAAACTAAAAGTAGACCCATGTCTATCACTAGGCACTAAACTAAAAGCAAAATGGATCAGAGATATAAATATTAAAACAGAAACAGTAAGTCTTCTGGAAGATAGAATAAATAGAATGCTGGAAATCATAGGCATAGGCAAAAATTTCATGAACAAAACCCTGGTTGCCCAGAAATTACCACAAAGAATCAACAACTGGGATCTCGTCTTATTAAAAAGCTTTTGTACAGCAAACGAAATCACAATAAAGTGACAATCTAATTTTTACTGAAATCATGAGGAAGAGCATTGATTTCTTCATGCATTAAACTCCATGTATATGAAATGTGCCAGACATGAGAGAATGCTGTGTGGGCAGGAGGAACCTTCATTAATGATCTTCACTGTGACTTTCACTCTGTTTCTTCTAGTTCAGAAAAACAGATTCTGCATCATTCCTGCTTATATTTTCAGAGCTAGTGACCTTGTAGTGAGTTAGGTTTTTATTTTTCTATCTTGAAAGAACAAATCATAACAAAGGATATATTTTGGGAATGTCATGTTCCTTTTTGTTCTCTGCGTTAGCAAGTAAATGGCACTACATGGGAAGAACAAAGGAATTAAAATGTGCCATTCTATAATGGCATAATAAAATCAGACAGGCCAGTCCAGTAGTTTTTAGGTGTAAGGTGGAATAAGATTCAAGCTGTTATATAACTTTTTTCCACTATGGAAGATGTGTGCCACATGTAACAGATATGTGGTGTAAACTTTAGACCTTTGAATATCTTTCTGTAAAAGCAACATGCCTGAAAGTGGCTTGACATCGACTTGGAAAGGTTCTAGTCTTCTGGATGTTGCTTGGTGGCGTTATATGGCATAAGAGGTCCCATGCATAGTCTTAGCTGTTATGCCATCCACAGCCCTAGAAAACCAGACCACCACATCACAGCCCAAATCTGTTCAGGTTCTTAGGTTTATCATAAACCATCAATCACAAGATCCTCTTATGGCGTCTCTTACAAAATTTACAAGTATGAATTGCTACCAAAAAGGAGAAATATTCTAGCTTCTATCCATATGTCCACCAACCCCTTTATCTATCCAGAGGGCTTTGAATTCTTTATTTATTCAGAGTGTTATGGAGATTCAGAAGTTTTACCAAGCTATGGGGCAGAAGATGGATTTAGATCACCCAGGAAAGACTTAAATCCTCTGTGTAACTATTAACTCTATGTAACTATTAACTATTATTAACAGACATTTCACCGGGCATGCTGCATGCCTGTAACCCCAGCACTCGGGAGGCTGAGGCAGGAGGATCATTGCAAGTTCAGGATCAGCCTGAGCTACAAAGTGAGTTCAAGGCCAGCCCAAACTGCATAGCGAGATCCTGTCTCAAAAAGATGAATCAAAACAAACTGACAAAAAAACCAAGAACAAAAAACCACAGAAATTTCAAGAGAACAAATACTAGTTTCTAAAGACTTCTTGATTTCCAGAAGAATATATTTCCTGATAAACTGACAAAATGGTAAGTGAGGTCACTCCAGATCAGCCCCAAATATGAATACAAAACAAATTTTCTGCACATTTGGGCAAGCAGATCTGCACTCACGTAAAGTGGACAGTAGTCTCCCTGGCTTCACTCAGCGTTCTCTCAGCCATGAGGAAAGCTTGTGCAAAATACCAGGTGCTTAGAATTTGGCTTGGTGATGCCTCCCCCACCACACACAGTTTCCCTAAGGAGTCTTTGACACCCGCCTATTGACTTCTTTGATTGACAGAGGTTTTCATATCTCCTTTTAATCTTTTTCTTTTAAAGTATAGATAAAAGTCAAGACCTGGGGATTTTGTAAGATTTATTTCCAGAAATCCACAGTGGACCCTTAACCTTGTTGAGGGTCCTGAAATTTTCCTGTAGTCTGTCAGTGGCAATTCCTGAATATAGGCAGTGCCTATATCCGAGCTGTTGCTCCCTCTCTCCCCACAGCTGGGCCACTTTCCCTCACCCACTCCATATAGAGGGTCTCTTTCCAAGTCAGAAAGGAATAACATTTCCTTTTTTTCTGACCCTGAAAAATTGCCCAAGTCTTCCACTGTCCCAGGACCCTTTGATCTCCTGTGATCGTCTTACTTTGCACTTGCATTAATTTTAATCTTCCAAATTCTAAATCTTTTTCTTTTTTTACAGTGCAGCACTTTTCTGTATTTTTTATTTTAAGACCTTGGGTCTTCTAGTTTGCTTTGACTGAGCTTGAACTTGTAATCGTCTTGCCTCAGCCTCAGAGTGCCGGGGTTACAGATGTACGCTTCGATCCAAAATCTTAATTAACATTTAATTGTCCTGGCTAGTGTTTTACATACTGTTATTTGTCTCTCCCATGTTGTAAATTTTTGAAGATAAGAATGAGTTTCTTCTGTTGAAAAAGTTGTTTTAATTGGCAGATTAAAGTTGTATGCAGTTGTACCGCTATACCCTATTCATGATTTCTACTTCTATAGAGTCACAACCTTAGATAAAAAAATTCCAAAAAAGTTATACCTATACTGAACATGCATAGATATTTTTATCATCATTATTCCATAAATTATGTGACAAATATTTCTGTAGCATTTATATTTTTTAGTTATTATAGTTTAGAGATAATTTAAAATATTTGGAAGGATGTGCATGGATTATATGTAAACACTATGTCGTTTTACATAATGGATTTGATTATCTGTGGGTTTTGGTATCTGAGGGGGTAGGGTAACCTCCCCGATGGTATGAAGGTATATATATATCTTGCATAACACAATGATGTAAAATATATACGTACCATGGAATGATTGCATTTAGGTAATTGTCATGAGACAGTATTCTTTAGGATCAGCCACAGCAATGCCAGGCTGTTCATTGAATATGGATTGATTAGAGTGTCCACTCTGTGGCTCCAAGGAGATTGAGTTCATACCTCCAAAGAACTGCTGTATTGATGAGGAATTTGGCACCAGCTCCCCCCTCTCTGTGTAAGCTTGTCTTAATCTGTTTTAAACAACTGTAACAGAACATCCAAGATTAGGTAATTTGTAAAGATCAGGCACTTTACTTTTCACCTTTGTGTAGACTGAGACATCCACAATGAAGGTACCAGGCAGCTCCATCTTCCGCCTCCGAGATGGTGCCTTGTTGCTATACCTGTAGAGTGGGGGATGGCTGCGTCCTCACGACGGGGAAGAAGGGCCTGGAATGAACCTACTGCTGCCAGCCCTGTTCAGACAGCATTTGTGAGAGTGGAGCCCTCATGACCCAGACACTCCCCACTAACCCCTAACTCCCAATGCTGATGGATTGAAGGTTTGGTAACTACATTTTGGAGAAGACAGAAACACTCAAACTATAGCAAGGCCTTGAAAAGAAATACAGACAGTTGGTTTAAATTGCAAGGATGAAAAAATGCTTAGACCCCACTTGAAATTCAAGAGATTTAGTATCAGTGTTGGAATTGAACCTTATGCATCACAATCAATTTTGATCAGTTAAAGCATGAATATGTAAAATAATGTAAAATTGCTTTAAGGCAGGCAACATTTAATAAGATACACCTGGACCAATCATTTCATATCACTTATATTTCCATATTCTTGAAGTGATTCTTCTTTCTGCATCATTTAAGTATTTCTTGTGTGTGACCATAGCTACTGATTGTAATTTTTCATATTTATATTTCCTATTAAATTATAAATACCATGAAAGTAAGGAGCATGCACTAATGCTACTTACTGCTCTTCCTGTTACAATGGTTGGATTTAAGGTTTGGTATCTGTTACTAACTTGGCTGATTTTGTATTTAAGGTGCCAGCAAGGTTAAGTATTCTAATTGCATTTCTTAATCTTGGAAACAGCAGTTGTTGCCTGGAGGTAGTTTTATTCCATCCATGCTGCAGGATGGAGAGGAGATGAGGATGGAGGCAGTAAAAGGAGTTGGGGAGTAAGGAGAACCAGGATATTGTGCAGAATGTTTCATTCCATAGATACTTACTGAGTGACTCCTGTGTGTCGGGAACTCTGCTAGTAACCTGAGAGTGCAGCTATGAACAGCATAAACAAGATTTCTGCCCGCATGGAGTTTGCAGCCCCATGAGAGGTTGCTAGTACAGGATTATTTACTTTAAGAGGGTTAAGAGCCACAAAAGAAAAATAAGAAGGTACTTTGAAGGCATGTAAGGGGGAGGGAGACTTATACCAAAGAGTTGCTCTGTGAGATCCATCAAGATTTCAGCTGGCCTGAAACTAATCTGAAATGCTTTTTCTCAGCGTCAGTGAGAAACATCATTCTCATGTCAGGGAGAATTTTCCAGCGTTGGGAACCAGTGGCATATTTATAGCCTCTTTTACGTCAACTTGTCAAGCAGCATCTTTAACACAGCCTGCTCCCTAGAAGCATCTCGTGCTTGTTGCAGTCTGTGGGGACACTGAAGCCAGACATTCTGTGGTCTGCATTTCAGCATAGTAAGGAATTCTGGGAGTTAATCTGCCTGTGGCATACTGTTAGCACAAGCATCCTGAGTGAGCCAACAGACAAAGCAGTTCTGATTCTCTGAAGTCCAGAGATATTGCTCTGGCCAACTGGTGTCCCATGTAAACCTCTAGACCTTGGAACTTGATGCCAGTAACTGATTAAGAGCCTTAGTAATTCTATGGTCTCAGCTGTGTTTCTTGAATGATGTTGATAGCATGCCGGTTTTTTAGTCTCTTAATATACCTCCTAAGGATAGAGAGTTAGAACTTTTTTGCATTATAGGGTGCCATGTCTAATTCAGAGAAGAGTACCCTTGTACTTTAAGTTTGGGGGGTGCTCTATGTTACAGATATGTGAGCATAAGAAGAGTGGAGACATTATGTTGCAGAAAAATGATATTATTCACAAAATCAGACTCAAATGTAATGTGAAAATGAAGACTATGAAAAAAGATTGATTAAAAAGCCAGCCTCATTTTTGCAGCTGACTGAGTTTAGGAGTCCAGCCAACAAAGTTCCAGCATTGACTAGGTTGAATTAGCTCCTATTAGCAATCAAGGTAATTCGATTTTGTACCTAATTCCACATAGGCAAGCTCAGGGCAAGGAATGATTAAAATGCTCCTTATTTAAAATTACCATCCATGAGACTTACCCCACTTTGTTCTGGGCAGAGAGGGATTTATATGCATGTAGATGTGCTTTAAGACATCTGGGATCTTTTGCTTACAAGGATGACCTTGCTTAGGGTTTCTTTCACAAATATCTGAAACATGGATCCAGTCTAAGTGCCTGTAAGTCAGTTAGTACTTTAAATCATGATCTGTGTGAGATCTAGCTTTAGAATGGTGTGAAGCTTCAGTAAGTAAAAGTTCCACTTACCAAGTGACTTGTAAACTGCATCTCTAAGGACATACAGGTTATACTCAGGGCACAGAAGGAGACAAAGTGTTCACGGCACAGGGAGCTGTGTGTGCTAAAGCACATGTGTGTTATGAATAGTCATTAGCTGGTATTTACGGGAACCTAAGATAGGATTGTGGTAGGGTGGAATGGGAAGTTTAACCTGACAGCTTTATATTCTGGCCTCACAACTTTCTTCCTGAAAGCACTGAAGATTTGTGCACTGCTTTATCAGAAGTAAACGGCAGAATTGCACTAGTTTTTTAGAGGGTTGTGATTGTGGTGAAGGAACTAAACACAGTATTGAGTAATGATGAAGCCAGTAGGGCAGGTTCCAATATCTAAACCCTTGTGCTACATACAGGATCTTGACTGTCTCCCCAGAGTTTCTGACTTAAAGGTTTGGTCATCTGGGAGATGCTGCTGGGAGGTAGTGGAACTTTAACTTGTGAGACCTAATGTATGATCTTTCAGTCATGGGAGGATGACCTTGAAAGAAATTGTGGGACTCTGGGCCCCTTCTTGCTCTCTGTTTTGCTTTCTGGTTGATAAGTTTTTGCTCTACCATATACCTTTTACTATTGCTGTCTGACACGTCCTTAAGAGCAGCAAGTCTGCCTGATCATAGAAAGGATTCTCAAAGCGGTGAGCCAAAATACACATTTTCTCTTTATAAGTTTATAATCTCAAGCTGTTTGCTATAGTGACAGAAAGCTAACTCACTTTGTGTGGCAGTGAGAAGGGGAAGAAACAGAGTGAAGAGCTGTTAAAGTGATCACTGAACAGAAGAGAGAAAAGCCAAGAAAATTAAAATTTTACTTGTAAATATAACTGGGTGATTTCATTAGGAAAATAATGCCTGAAAATTTAAAAGTAATTTAATATGACACTCATTTAGTGATCACTTTAACTGTTATTCTATGATCTCCATTGTTGCCTTTCCTGTCGCTTTTGAAATAATGGACACTTAATGTCCACTGGCAAGGGCAGATGTTGTGTGAAACTGTTAGAAATGTGGGCAGAGTAGAGGCCTGAGCCGAACATTTTACTTTAGATTCTATTGCTTTAGATTTGGGATAATTTAGGTCTGGCAAGTGTGATTGACGTTGAGTAAAATGTTTGGCATTTTATGCATAAAATTGTCATTTTTTTCCATTAATTTTCAGAATATTGGAGCTGAAGGAACTATAAGTGCTCATCACAAATGTTTTACTTGACAGAGGAGGACCCTAATATGAAGAAAGTAGAAGAATGCTCCAATAGCAAAGCTCTGATCCTTTGTTCTCAGATTCTTATGATACCATAGTTCCTAAATGTCCTCACTTTGAGCCCTATAACGATGTTAAGTGCCGTGTCAGATAGCATTTCTCCACCTGTAATAATTTCACATTATTCAAACTCTAATGTTTTTCTTTATATACCAGCAGGTCCTTAATCAATCTGGAAGTAGTTTTAGAACCTTCACCATACTAGAAATTCAGCCTCTCACCCTCTTTTCTTCATAGAAAACTCCAAAGTGGCCACTTCTGGCTGGATGAAAGGAAAGGAGAAACCTGCATGGTCCCTCTTCTTTGCATATTGTGATACAGCCTGCAATTGGAGTTGGATTCCTCCTTTTCTCAGACAACCCTTACTTAAGCCACCAGCCCAGAAACCTGGTTCCATTTGGTCTTGGGATGTTAAAGGTCACTGACATGTGGACAAGCTCAAGTGATTTGCTGTGAGCTGTACCTGTCCTGGGGATCAAATTCATTTTAGGTCTGTCTCTGTCTTAGAATTTCAGATAAACACTAGGTAAGGTCAAAAGGGATTTTACCAGCTTTCTCCAGAAGCTCTAGAAGAAGGGTGGACATTTCTCTGGGGGAATGAAGTCGAGAGACTACTCGTCCTGTCCCAACCACAAATACAGAGATGCTCCTACACACAGACATTCACACACACAGCTTTGCGTACCACTTGAAGGCATCTGTGGATTCTCTGAATCCTGTCAGTAAAGTTTAAGGAACGGTCTCTCTAAAGATTTCAAACTTATAGTGAGAACCATCCAGATTTGTACAAAACTATGTGGTGAGTGACACCTTTAACACTGCAGTACAATATTTAATCCTTTGTGCAGTGGGTATATTCTCCCATTTAATAAATGTAAAATAATAAATAGTAATATCAACAATATTACTATAAGTAGTAATATATATTAATACATTGCTATTATTAGTAATACAGTAGTACCTCTGTTCATGAACACTTCATTTGCAAACAGTTTGGTTTGCAAACAGAAGCTTCTGGTAAAATTTTGTTTTCATTTCTATGTGCATTAACTCTACTCCATAATATCTTCTTGAGGTAGGAATTGCTATTGACTATAGTACAAAGGTGAAATAAATAGGTAGGATATTAGGGTGCTCATAGGATCAATCTAGGACCTGAGGAGCATGCATGGGATTGAGTAGAATTCAAGACATCTTTTGAAGTTCATGAATGAGTGATTTCTGGTCAGCACACTTTCTCTGTGATGAACAATCTCTAACCAATTCTTTGGCAGTTTAACTACTTACTCAGAATCCAATGCCTGGGGGAGTCTATCTAATATTGGCCCAACTTTTAATAAATAACATGCCCAACCTCTGGCTGAACTGATCACTGTCTTTGCGAGAGAGTAATCAGCTCCTGGGTTTACCCTTGTGATTATATGAGCTAATTCTCCCAAAGGAAATTTAGGTGAAACTATGAAGGGAAGATGAATATTAGGTAGCCAAAAATGATGAATGAACTGATGATTTGTTGCCATTCCTTTCAGCCATTGGATTTTGTGACCTGGTTATTCTGTTCCTTGCTTGGTTGAAAATTGAATGGATTAATGGTGACTGAGTTCATGCCAAATGTCTGGTGCTAGCAACTGGAGCTATTGCTGCCTCCACACCCTAGGCCCCAAGCTCCTGCCACATGCTCTTCAAAAGGAGTCAGGAAGCAAAGTTGAGCTAATTGCCACACTAATGTAAGCTGTTTTCATGAGGAAAATTTTATGTGTGATGTAGTGAGGTATAATAAAACTTTTATTTTATCTTTAATTAGATGCTGTTTTTTAGATGCCTTGGGCAATACTAATATATGAAGAGTAAATTCGAAACTTTCTGGATTTTTACAAGGATTTACTGTGCAAAGCTAACTCTTTGCTCCACTGTAGTTCTTCTTACTTGCCATTTCCTTTAGTCATAGAAACATGCATGGAACTAAGTTTTGTTCTCAGGACATGCTCTGACAAGCATTCATGAATTTCGGTCCATAGCTGATGTGTGTACAGGGAAGGCCATGGACACTGACCGTCAGTGCCCAAACACACTCACATGTGCCCGGCCTTAGAGCTCTGCACTATGTGTCATCCTGAACACCCGCCTCAGCCAGGCAATCACAGTCGCAGCAATTAGGGGTCACTTGTCATGTGTGCCTGAGATGACATGAGAAGGGTAGAAGCCACACATCTTTGAAACTGCGTATCTCTATGGGTCACTAATGCTCTGTCCATTTTTTAAAAATCTTTTTTTCTGCATTTCTTTTTAGATGCTTTCTATTGTTCTGTTTTGACTTCACTAATTTTGCTTCTTCAGGTATGAGCTCTGCTATTAATCCTTGCCTATCTTTCCTATCAGATACTGTCATTTTCACTTCTAGAAGTTTTGTCTATTTTTAAGTATATTGTTCATGTCTCTTTTTACATTGTGGAATATAAATAATACGCTGATAACAACTATTTTAATGGCTTTGTTGACTAATTCTGACCTCTTTCTCAGTTACCACATCTAGCAAATGTGGCCTGATTCTTCTACATATGGTAGATAATATTTTCTTGCTTCTCTGCTTGCCTGGATATTGCAGGATTTTTAAGCCTTTATTTTTTAAAGAAGTTTTAGGTTCACAGAAAAATTGCTTAGAAGGTTAAGAGATTTTCCCATATATTTCCTGTTCCCCGACAGGCACACCCTTCCCTATTATCAATATTAGGCACCAGAGCAGTACCCATTTTAAATTGGTGAACCTCCACTGACACATTTTAATCACCAGAAGTTCTTGGATCATTTTACAATTCATTCCTGATGCTGTACATTCTATGGCTTTAGAAAAATGAAGTGTGACTGATGTCCAACATTGTTGTACTAGGTAAAGTACTGGCCTCTCTGTTCTGTTAATTCTTGCTTCCCCTAAACCTCTGTCAAATGCTAGTCTTTTAACGTCTCTACGCTCTGACCTTTTCCAGTATGTAGCCTTTTCAGATTGATTCCTTTCCCTTGGTGACATGCATCTAAAGTTCTCTGTGTGTTTCCATGTCTTGATAGCTCATTCATTGTTAGTGCTAATATTCCATTGTCTAGATATATCAGAGTTTATCCGTTAACCTCATCTGTGACATAATGATTGCTTCTCGGTTTTGGCAATTGTAAATAAAAATGTGACTAACATCCACATACAAATTTTGGGGGCAAATGTTTTCAGTTCCATTGAGTAAATACTAAAGAAAATGAATGCTTGATTGTATGCTTAGTTTTAAAATAGACCACCCAAATCATCTTCCGTAGTAGATGTACCACTTTAGTTTTTCACCAGCAAAAAGTGAAAATTCATGTTTCTGCACATCCTCTTAAAAATTTGGTGTTGTCCATGTTCTAGACTTTTATCATTGTAATAGTCATGTACAGTGATATTTCATTGTTTTAATTTGCATTTTCCTGACCTCATATGATGTGGAGCATCTTTTCATATATCATTTGCCATCTGTATATCTTCTTTGATGGGGTATCTGTTGCCTGGCAGGTAGCTTTTGATTGGATGCCAGATGAGTGATTTTTTTCTCATTGGGTACTTGATATTTTGTTGAATGCTTGATATTATTGAGTGAATTTCCATAAATATTTTTATACTAGACTGTAGGTAAGTTACTTGACCATTTGATCTTTTTAGACCTTGCTTTTATGATTTGTTAGCTCAGTATAGAGTTAATTACTCCCTCCTCCTAAGGCAGGCTTATCTGGAGTACAGTACCCAATCCCTTGGAACTGAATTTTCCAGACTGGCTGGAGGAAGCAGTATGATGGAGCCTCCCCAAGTGCCCAGCAGTGCTCCCTCCTCACATCCTCTCATTCTTTCTTTGTGTTAAGGTAGTTTACTTACATGCATGGACTTTCTAGCTCTCTGTTGAGTACCTGAGGAAGGTGCTAAAGTACTCAAATCTTGTCTTTCTGGGCTGTTCTTAGTACTGTTTGCAATTTTGTCCTGTCAGCCCTAGCTGCCTTATTAACCTCTTGCCCTCTTTCATCAATTTAGATGGACCCTTTTGTCTACTTCTCCAATTAAAGAGAGCTCCCTTGCTCTATTTTTCTCCACTTCGGGGGTTGCTTGTTTTTCCTGGGCCCTTCTTCATGATGGAAATTTTCCTTAATAAGTAGACAGGTCCCACTTCATTTTTGTTCTTCTTTGGAGAATCACTGTCTTTCATTGCCTGAGATCTGATGCTCTTGTCCCTTAAATACGTTGTTTTATATATTTTGGGGTAGGTGTGTGTTTCATATCAGAGAGTAAATCTGGTTCTGTTACTCTGTTTTGATTTGAAGCAGTACATTATTGGAAGTGAGGTATATGAGGTGAGTATAATATCACTCAAGGATTTATAGTCTCTTTGCATGTTAGTCTTTGATTTTACCCCAAAATAAAATTACCATGGTAAATGATTTCCATGTAGATATGTGCTGTTTTCCTTCCTGTTCCTAAATGTAGTAGTATCAAGTGTATTTGAAGTTGCTTGTTCATTCACGTTTTCCCAAATGCTTTATTGAGCATGTAATGGATTCCATATATCCTGCAAGGCACTGGTACTATATGATTTGATCATTCAAAAAAAAAAAAAAGAGTGACTTAATCATTTCACTGAGTGAAAATTTCTCTTAAGAATACTAATGAACCAGTTTCTGGCTTAAAGCCCATGAATTACCATCTTGGCTAAAGAAAATAAAGGCTTGTACAGGAGGAATAAAAATGAATTCTAAATGCTTTGAACAATGTCTGAAAAATTGGTGCTTGGTAAATATGGATTGTTTGAATGCGTGAATGAATTTAATAATCATTGATAATTTTAGGAGCGAATTTAGTGCAATACTAAAGATATTAAAGATATTTGAAAGCACTGCTATCTCACTTGCAAAACCAGTGTAATGAAAACGGTGCATTGCGCTCCTGCTGTGCTATGTGCACTGTAGTAGGCAATGGGACAGTGGCAGTAAACAGAGTCCTTATTCTGCCTATGGCCTAGGACCATGCAGAAGCAGCTGAGTCAGAATATATATGAGATCACTTAACCTAGACACGTGGCTTCAGTAGGCCCCCAGGAAGAGATGATGGCTCAGCAATAGCCTAAACACATGGCATTGGGCAAAGAGACACATTTTGAACAACACCGTTCTTCTAATGTCTAAACTACTGCCTTGGAAAAACTACTGAAACTACTTTTGCAAACGGTGTCTACTTCTCTTCTGACTAATAGCTGTCATACCAAATTGGGTGAACTGTAGAGGTGAAATGACTTTTCAATCATGTAGACTACAACATTCTGGCAGTACCTGGTTGAAATGAAAAGGCCTAAAGTTCTGTTCTTTTTAATACAAAATTCATTCTGAAAGTGTCCCAGCAGAGGGCTGAACACAGAGGGCTAAGGTCTTAACAACTGCTTGTTTAATTGAATTGAGGACATAGACTCTGAGAGGTGGCAAGGACAGAGGTTGGGGAATCTGCTGACTCCCGCCTCTCAGTTCTGGGCTGCTGCCCCAGTTCATCTTTCTTCAGTTCGTCCAGCTCGGCAACAAAGGAGCGCTTCAGTTCAGCAGAGCAGCGTCCGGCCTGCACACATGCTGAGCAGGAGGGCTGTTGAGAGCGACCACATAGTAAATA
>PVJX010041104.1:0-14824 GCA_004027295.1 Dolichotis patagonum
CTCATAGATCATCTAATGAGTGTGTGAAATAGACCATAGTAGTCTGGTTAACAAAGGGAAGGGGAATCCAGACCCTCGCTCTTGTGTGTAGACCAAGGAAAAATTACTCTGAGTATGGAGTGGAGATTTAATCTCATGGTTATTATTACCAAAGGGAGGCTATAAATCAAAGAATTTAGTGAATTTCTTAAAGTTGCACAGACTGTAAAACACCAGTCATGCCTCCTGACTTCAGTTTCAGTGTTTTAGCTTTTAAAAAGGTAAAGTGGTATTTATCCCTTACACACACACACACACACACACACACACACACACACAGAGAGAGAGAGAGAGAGAGAGAGAGAGAGAGAGAGAGAAAGCTTCTGACATTACAATTGTGAGGAATTTGAAAGCATTGAGGTAAAGTAACTTGCCAGCAACACTAAATTTTAATGACATTGTCATCATAATGCTTGATATTTTCATTTTGCCTTTATTTCTGGATCTGGGATTCTAGACTTAAGCTATTGTGAGTGACGTATTGTAGTGTTACTCTAAGGGAGAGTAATACCATCTTGGTTTTATAGATTTAATATAAAAATTACTGAGGAGGTCATTCGTACTCACAGCTGTTCTTTTATCTTTATGTAGATGATGCAGTAGAGAAGCCAGACTGCTGGTTGCAGATGGAAAAATGAAAATTCAAGTTTGAGGAAGAGTAAACAAATAGAAGAGCCTAATATTTTGTAAAATTGCAGCTTTATTTATAAAAACAAAAACTTGGAAAAATATATTAATTTAATAGAGCTGCCATGAGATAGTGCCACAACTTTGGTGGCTTAAGTAATACAAATTGTTTTTCTAATTGTCATGAGTGTACAAGCCTGCAGTCAAAGTATTAGGAAGTCTGATTTTCTGCAAGTCTTCTCTTATTGGTTTGGAGATAAATGCCTTCTTGCTGTGCCCTCACATGGTCATTCTTTTGTGTGGCCTGTATCCTAACCTCCTTTTATAATAAAGACACCAATTATACTGGATCTGGTCAATTTGACAACCCTATTGTATCCTAATTATTTTTAAATACACATTCATGTTCTGAAATATTAAAGATTAGGGCTTTGTCATTTGAATTTGGTAAAATTAATTCATAACTAAGTAAATATAAAATAATACAAAATGAAGTGCTATGAAACTACAATATAGCTAATAAATAAATAAAAAACTATTAGAAGCTTCACCAATGACATGCACTAATGCACAAGTTATATTAAGTGAAAAAACAAGCTTATAAAATGTGAACATATATTTCAACTTAGATCAATAAAACTTATACAAGACAAAAAAGATTAATAATTCTTGTTGCTAAGCAGCAGCATGTTGATTTTTTTTCTTGTATATATTCAAGGTTATCTATAATGAATATGATTTTTGTAATCAGAAAACATTTTAACTTGTGACATGAAAAAGATAGAAAATCAAATACTGATATAAATATATTAAGAGCATGGTGCCCTGGTTAAAATTATTTGTTCATTAATTCAACCTGGAATTTTAGATTACTTATTCTTTGCCTCACACTTGGGATGGGAGGGAGTATTAGAAGAAAAGTTATTATTTCTTTCTAAGTAAACTGTTTATGCATTTATAGACGTATAACATGGGTTGTCAATTTATGACTCAAAACAACAAATCAAAGTTTGTAACTTTTAAACATTGTTCTTAGGGCAACCTCAGAAAATTCTAAAACATAGAAGATATTTGTAAAGAAAAACAAAAAAAGCAAAAAGACACATGACAGTTTTTCTGATATATTTGAAAGCCGTCAGTGTAGAACATGTAACTTACAGGCTCATTTGAGTAAAGGACAAATGAGTAGAAATTTCGAAGTGTTAGATTATAAATATAGAAGAAAATTCTAACAAAATAATTTTATAAAAGTTGCATAGATAGTCCTGGTAAGTGCTCTGTTTATTGCAATGAAACATTTAAAGCTTAATCTATATTAACACTAACAATAGATTCTTTTTTTTTTCCTGTGGTGACGAAGTACTCTGTATCTATACGGTAGGGAAGCTGATAACCATGCATAGCTTATGAGCACTGAAATAGAGTTAGTGTAATTTGGGAACTTAATTTTCATTTCATTTCATTTTTATTAAGCAACTTTTGTATTAGGTACTATAGGGCTAATATGTTTCTTGGTAAGGGTGCAAGATATTTGAATCATCCATGAGAGGAACATAGAAGTGTGGACTTAATGATTGCTTCTAGACTATGGTCGTGTCATTCCTTCAATTTGATGTTAAAGGACACTTCATTTTGTAGCAGTTAGGGGCAGAAATCCAAGGTGGAAAAGACTTGTAAATATGCTGTGGATTATCTGAAGAATTTAAAAATATTTTTGCCAAAATTGCAGGAATTGTAGCTAGTAAAGTGTTCTTAATATGAATATGTATGGGCTACATACTATTCAGACTGTTATAATTCAGCTGAGTGACAGGAAAAACCAGGTTTGAAGTACAATATTAGTGGAGCTATAATTACAGGACACTTCATAAATCTAAATTTATAACCTAGAAAACTGAGAAGCAATGTTTCATTTAAACTTAAGTAAACATAGCAGCCTCAGAGATCAGAAGCAGCATCTGAATAGTACCAACTTTACAAATATAAAAGGTGGTGGGTTCTGTGGCACACACATGTCATTCTAGTTATTTGGGAGGCTGAGCCGGGAGTGTGGCACATTCAAGGCCGATCTGGCCAATTTAGCAAGATTATGTCTTAAAATAAAGTTAAATAAAATAAAATAATAAAATAAAATAAAATAAAATAAAATGAAATAAATGCTCTGGAGATGTAGCTGAAGAGCAGAGTGCCCTGAGTTCAATTCAGTTTCCAGCACTACACACACACACACACACACACACACAGTCAGTTATTAGAGCGATCACTGAAACACTAATCTACTAAGAGACTGTGGCACATTCCACTGTACCACGGTGCCTCTTGAAAACACTTATAAATGCAGAGATCCTAGGAATCCATTCAATGAATTAACACAATTGATGCATTCAGCAATTTCATATACCTGAAGTTTACTACATGCATGTACTAGAGTTGTAGGTGATATCTTGAGTTAACTTAAAGAAATTGCAACATCATGTATGTCTTACAAGAGAGAATGAGCAACATCTGAAGGTGTGTTTCTACAAAACATTTGTGTAACTGAATAAATAATGACTCATCTTTTTGACAAATATCTATAGCAAGCAGGACGTTTCAGAGAGAACTGCAAACTTAAAGGTAGTTTTCTGTGTTATATCAAGCATTAGTGCCAGGAAAGCTAATTAAGAAGTGACCTCCAGCAACTACCCTTTGTCACTGACGTTTAGGTCCTCCATGCTTTCTCAGCCCCAACATGTGTAACACAGAATGGTGACCTTTGCTTCACATTGATAGGTCGTTAGGAAAAGCTGAGCCTCCCATGTGGTTACCCCTTTTGAAGGCAGCAGCTCTCAACATTCCATTGAAGGGGTTATCAAAGGGAGAAGAAAAAAAGGCAACGATCACTATGAACTTTTTATCTTGAAACTATATCAAGCAGTTCACCTTGTCACCTGTCACTTAGCTGTATAATTAGAAATGCCTTTCTTTCAACTTAATCCAAATACTGTCTCTCATTGTGATAGCAACAGTACCTTACCTTCACCAATGCATGATCATATTTATTTTTACATTTAATTGTTCTGAAACAGAATTTTCCGTTTTTTCTGAAGTCCAAGCTTCCTTTCTTAGTGACTCTTCCAGATCAAAAACATAGAGAACCTTCCAACCTGAACTATTATAGCTGTGATAGAAATAGTGGGGTGTTCTAAAGTGCTGAAGAAAAGCACTATATAAACGAGGAGAAAGACATTCTCACATGTGGGTATGCTTTGAAATTATCTGTAAGAACCATGGAAGAATCAATATTCTATTTATAGAAAATAATTTCTGATTGAATGTCTAGGGACTCACAGAGGCAGTGTCATAGATTATTGTGTTGCTCTAACAAAATATTTATGGAGGGTGATTTAAGAACAAGAAAGTTTACTGATCACAGTTCTAAATGCTGAGCAGGCCAAGGTTAAGGTCCTGGCAGATTCAGAGTCTAGTCACGGCTCTCCATCTTCTTCTTGCTGTGCCTTCTCATGGTGGAAAGGAAGACAGAATTCTGTGACTCTTTAATAAGAACACTAATCCTGTAATCAGTTTCCAAATATGCCAGCTTCTAATATCACCCCTTCGGTGATTAGCTTTCAATATATGAATTTTAAGAGGACACAAACATTGGAACCATAGCAGAGACGTCAAATAGGAGTTGTTTAATGAGTGGTAGATAAATAAAAATTTGTGTTGTAAGGTTACTTCAAGGTGAAAAGAGTACACAACCAGACCACCTGTACAATGGTCAATGAACATATCTATTAGTGTCTCTTGCCCTTATGAGAAAAACATTTGTACATGTTGACAGCATTAATATAATCATGATTTATATTTAGTGAAAAAATGTGTTATTATGTGCTATGTATTTCTATAAATGGAATTTTATACCAGAGAAGAATTCAAGATCCTGATGGGCAATAGCATCAGGAATAATATTTTATTTTACAGGTATCACATTGTAAAAACTCTAATTCCTAGGTTTAAGAACATGCAGCTCTAAAGGAATAATCTCAAGTAAAGACTGTAGGTTGGCTTTTTATAGAAACATGTAATTTTTTTAAAAGCCACTATGTTACGAATTATATAGAGTAATAAGTATAGGCTTTTGATAATAAGTTGTCTTATTTGGGGCTTTCATTGTACAGCAGTGAGCATAATTCCATAAAGTGCGCTCTTTGTGTGACTATGCATACTCTCAAATGTGTCATAGAGAAGGTATTCTTTTTGTATTTATTTTTAAATATTTCTACTACTTACTGAAGCAACCTAATGACATGGGATATCTTATACACTTTTTAAAATGAAAGTTACTTCTTGTATATATCTAGAATTTTCTAGGTTGTTAGGATTAGATGCTAGTAAATACTACAAAGCTGGATCACCTCAGAAATCCAATGTTTTCTTTTAAATCACCAAATAGATGCTAGTTCATGCTGTTAGCTTTTTTTTCTCTGATTTTTTTCCCCTTCCGGAAAGCCAGTCATTTTGGTAGTATTCTCTGGGCTTTGGGCTGACTCACAATTTAATCTTTCTTTTTATAAGTTAATTTCCAGCTGATTGTTTGAGTGAGTCATGCATACACTTTTTTGGTGTCAAGCAGGATGTATTGGCTCAAAAAAGAGGCCTGTGGCTTTTAATGAGTTTTGTTATCAGACAAGCATTTGAATATTGTTCAGTGGCTTTGTGTCTCATTATTATATTTTACTTCAAATCTGGCTTTAAGAAGAGATACAGGTAAGATCCTGCCAAAGCAATGATGCCTTATGTTTAAACCTTTGGAGCAGATCTACTTCAGAAAAAGCCCAAGTTTGTTTGTAATACTTAATGGGATCCCCAGAATTCTTCAGGTAGGTCCCTCTGACTTTGCAACCCCAATGCAAATTGTGGGTTATGTGCTCTGCTTAGAGGGAGAGATGGGGAACTATTGATAAAAATCATTTGCTATGCAAGCATTTGGAAAATGCACTTGCCTCGCCTCAGGGATTTAGAGGTGTGTGGAGCCATGGAAAGCAGACTGTCTGAATAAGAATGTAAAATATGGAGGAATAAGCATAATATACATGTAGTCTGTTGTTCTCTGTTTCTTTCCCTTTCTCTCTCTGTCTCTCTGTCTCTGTCTTTTTCCTTCTGTTTCTCTCTCATTCCTTCTGTCCCAATCTCAAAGGATCACAAGTGAAAGAGATTTTTAATTGGCAGAAGGTTTTTTTTTTTTTTTTTGCACTGAAGAGGAGAATTGCTCAGCCATCTTAGTTACCCAGTAGTGAAAACAGAGAAGTCAAAAATCACTTGAAGCTTCTTTTGCTCTATTCAGATAGAAATCACAAGTCAGCAAAGTGCAGCTCTGCCAGCAGCCCTTTGTTTTGAGCGCTGATGATCCTTTGGGTGTTTGTATTACAATTCTAGGATCTGATGTCTCCCACTGACTCCAGTTAATACCAGAATTGGCTGGTTGACACTGTCAGATGCTGTTGGTCTCTGCCTCTGTTGGCTGTAGTCTTTAGACATAGGCTAATTCTGGATATTATTGGCCCGAAGAATCCTGATTTACAAAACCTTCCATGTCCCCACTTTCTGAGCAATAAACTGTGAGAAGATTTTTCACACTCACCAGCACTATGTTTACTTGACTGGGACTTGTGTAGCAGCACAGGAAGGTCAGTACAGAGGAGGGAGCCCCCTAGACTGACATTAGAAGTGTGAGAGGGGTGCAGCTGCAGGCCTAAGATTGTTCCAAATTCAATTCTGTTGATCTTTCTGAATTTGAACCTCTGAGTGCTCCAAATCTGAACTTTCTCTTTTGTTCAAATTGATCTAAATTCAAGCCTTCTGTTCCCAACTTAACACTTTGTCCAAATTCAAGCCCATTGCAGCCTGGATTGAAACTTAGCAAAATAAGCATAAGGCTCAAGAAAGAATAGTCACAACTGTCACGGTGACAGCTCTTTGGAACCTCAAGAGATTGAACTGTCCTCCTGACAGTTGGCATGTCTCCACAGAATAGCAGCTTAAGATTGGGAAATCTTCAAAAGGGCTAAAGGTGTAAATCACAGCTTATTGGGGGTTGGGGAATGTTGGAGATGCTAATCACAGGCCCTGATCCTCTCCTGATCTCTCCACATTAGAGGTAGTTTCCCTGCAGCTTCTCCAGTGAGGCAGCAGCAGTCTGAAATGAAGGGAGCAGCAGGGGGTGGGCAGAGTGGCTAGCCCAGCCATTCCTCCTGTCTGAGAGACCTGGAAAGTAGCCTTGTCACTGTTGTGGGTAAAACTTGAGGCAGACTGCTGTTGTCCATCCGCATCCGTAGTCCTTAGGAAGACTAAATGGAACTGAGGGGGAGGGGAGTGACAGTCTCGGCCAGATGAAATCCTTCTCTGCCGTCACAAGAAAGACAGGAGAGCCAGATGTTTCTCATTGGTCTCAAAGTCACTAATAACATACAACTTTAAACTAGGTCTGCTTGTAGTAGCCCAGACTCATGAGGGGAGCAAATTCAGAAGAGGATGAAATGACCAAGATCCATTGGTGACCCTCAGTGGAAGAGTTTTCATTTTACCTCCAATGAGTTCTTTATTGTCACTCAAGAAAATCAGAGGGTTTTTCGTCTTTAGATGGGGTTATTATGGTACTCATATGAAAACATTCACTACTACTAACTCTATAAGTAACCCTGAGTGCCATTTATTACTTGGTTAAAATATTTATTACATTTTATGTGTGCTACTATTGATCCTCACTGGATATAACAGTCTTACTGTACTGCAGATGAGAAGACTGATTCAGAAACACTAAGTATGGTTAGTAAGTAAATGGTAGACTCAGATTTACACCTTGAGTGAAGTCCAAAACACTAAGTGTAGTCATCATATAGTTAATTACTATGTAAGACACACCTGTGTGAGGAATTTCAATTTGTAAACTATATAAAGCAAAGCACATGTACAGAGGTCTGCCTCCTAATGTCTTTTACGATCTCTTTTTGCCTTGGTAGGCAATCCAAACCAACTTATTTTCTGTGCACAAGTCATGGAATTTCATAATCACTTTATTCTCATATTGTAGCCTTTCATTTTGATCAATTCAAAATCATTTTTTTACTTTCTCTTTATAATTGGAAACTTTGCTTCTCCTGAGTCCTTTATAGTAGCAATCACACTCTTCTGTGTTCCTCAATATTTATTTATTTATGCTTCAAATATTTGTTGGAGGCTAATTATGTGGTGAAGAATCCTACACTAATATGAAATGGCCCATTCTTTTAGGAAACTTGTAAGTTAGTAGAACTTAGATACAGAAACAGCTAAATGCAATTCAGTGTGATTTTAGAAATAAGGTGATAAGCATAGGGCAATACATTTTTAGACTGTTGACACATCGGGAATATTAAAGAGTGATGAAATTTAGCATTGAACATCAGGCATGAGTTAGTAAAGTTATAAAAGGAAGTAGAATCATAAAGAGAAAATAGAATGTAGAAAAACAGATTTAAAAGAAAATTTCAATTAATTCTAACAGGAATTTATACTTGGAAAGACTGGAGATCTACAAGAGGTCAGATTGAAGAGATATTCAGAATGACCTTAAAGATGATAATGAAGAGATTAGTTTGTGCCCAGTGGACAGTACCAGGATAATTTCACACAAATACAGAAAAGGAGTGCCAGGGGCTTGAGTAAGACTTGCATCTATGTTCTGAAAAACAGATGTTTAACATCAGCACTACAGTGAGAGTCCGGGCAGTGATTCCTCGGTTAGGAAGTTTTCTCTACCCTCCAAATGCCATAAGAAATTTTAAAATTTTATTTTTCCCTAACATTTCACACTGTTTATAAGCTTCTATTGAAAAGAATAAGGATATTATAACCTGAGCCAGAAATCTGCTAATTTTGTGTGTGCATTCACATGTGCATGCTCATTTCTGTTAGCCTTGGTAATATCTTTGGTAATTCTTTAAGGCAAAATGATGAGTTTAATCTTGGGGAATGAAAAGCTGTCATTATGGGGTACTTCATATTGCAATAGTTTTTTAGCATTCTGTCAAGTATGCTTGCCAAAAGAAGAATTAATGAGCAGTATATATTTATTGATGATCTACTATATGCCCTGTTTTCTTCTGTAGTTCAATGTAAAAGCAGAATATAAACAGTGTATAAATACTGTATAAATAGTGTATAGTGTATAAATAGTGTTTCTGTATTCCAATTTTGAATATATTAAAATATATTACAGAAAAAAATCCTCAATTAGATAAGATGCCCATAATTAGATAAGATTTTGAGACAATAAACAATATGAAAAATACTGGTGGCATAGGCTATGAAACCTATAAGCATTTGGGAAAGGAGTCAAATCAGAATTCTCTTCACTAGGGCGTGTGAGTGTGACTTGTACACACAAAGGAAAGGAGTAAGCTTGCATATTGAGCGCAGAGGGGCCTGGGGTTGAGGTGTAGAGTTTTAAGAATCTTCAACTTTGAGCCAGAGTTGTGAACAGAAAAATAATGAGATAACCTCCCCTAGCAATGGTGGATTGATTTGCTGATCCATGCCTCACCAGATTTTGTGACTTTCATGACAATTGGCTTCTTCTAAGAAGGCAGAGCTCAAGGCAAAGGCATGTGGAAGGTGATTTACTTGAGTAGTCCCTCCTGGAGTCAGGAAGAGGGATATGGATGACAGAAACTAGGCAGGAGAGCAAGCTATTGCAGGAATCAGTAAACACCATGAGGCTTCTGGGTGCACATTGGGCTGGAACTTTCTGAGGAGATAACCAAACTGTCCTACAAAGTAACTCCCCAAGGAACTGAAGAAATGGACCAACATTCACTATTGCTTCATGCAGTATTATCTCCGCCTTCTTTGCATTGCATTTGCAAGGGTGGTTGCTGCTCAGTCAGAGAAACTCAAGAGTACAGCAGGAGAAAGCCTAAGTAGAGTTAATAGTGAGTCATGCTGTCATGTTGCATTTTATGCTGTGTTGAATGGAAAGGCTTCATGTGTAAGATGGGCCAAGGAGACTTGACTCAGAGCACAAAGTATCAGGTACATTTGTCATTTTAAGTGAGAATTTTAAAATATTACCAAATAAACCCAAATTTAATACTAGTAAAATATAGTGTTAATAACTGGCTGACAAATATTGCCTAGAAATAATTTCAGGACATTTTTAATGAATAGGTAGAATGACATTAGTAATGATCTGTTTCACAAACCCCACTCTTTAGTGATAGTGTATAGAAGAACTGAGTCTATCACTTCATGTAAATGGATGCATTAAAAAAATGAGTTGAAAATCATATTCCTCAATCCACATGTTAACACTCTGAGTATCAAGGAGCGAAGATGGTTTCTTTTTATAAAAACTAAATTTATTGGTCACTTTTGATGTACATAATGATCACTTTCATCATAGAGAATATGTACCTGTACACAATATATCTCAATTCTTCTTTTCCCTCAATTATCTCCTCTTTCCACTTATAAAACCTTTGTATTCATTTTTCTTTCTTTCCATTCTTGTTTCCCCTTTTCTCATCCTTCTCTTCCCCTCCTGCTCACCTTGTTCCCCTTCCAATTTGAACACTTTCTTCCTACTTCCCATTACCTATCATCCATTCTGATCCTTGTTTATCCTTTTTGTGTCCCATACAAGAGAAACAATGTGATATGTAAACATGTGTGTCTGATTTATGTCACTTAAAATTATGTTCTCTAAATTCATTCATTTAAATGAATGTGTCAAAGCTTATTCTTTTTATGGCAGTATAGTACCCCATCGTATATAAAACCTGCACTTAAAAAAACTCATTCATGCATTGATCTGGGCTATTTCCAAGAGTTAGATATTACAAACTATGCTACTATGAACATGGGTATTTATATATTGCGGTGGCATGGTCTATTAACTCTTTCAGGAAGAAATCAAGAAGAATAGCTGGGTGGAATGTAACCTTTAATTTTAGGGTATTTTTAGAAATCTCCACATTGATTTTCATAGTGGTTGTATCAATTTGCACTCTTACCAAAAATGGAAAAGCGTTCCTTTTTTCACAGCCTCACTAGCATTTGTTACTGCTTGATTTCTTTTTTCTTTGTTGATAACAAGGGTAAAACTCACGACTTTATTCTTGCCAGGGAGGCACTTATGCCACTGAGCTACATTCCCAGCACTGCTTGATTTCTTGGTGACAACTATTCTTTCTGGAGTAAGAAGGAATCTCAATATTGTTTTAATTTGCATATCTCATTTGAATGGCAATGTTGAACATTTTTGCATACATTTATTTGCTGTTTGTACCTCATCTGAGAAGCATCTATGGGACCCAGGAAGGATCTGCTTTTAAATTAACTTATTTTGCAAACATTTACACAGGGAACCAGGGAAAGTAAGAGCCTACTTTTAAATCAAATCATTTTATGACAGATTAATATTTGAAGTCATGTCTTTTTTTTTCAAATTATATCTCTTATCTAAAAGTTCAGCAGGGTATGGTGCTGTTTAACTCTAGTCCCAGTATTCTGGTAAATAAAAGCAGCAAAATTGCAAATTGAAGCCCAGCCTGGACATATTGCAGGTTAGTAAGATGATGTCTCAAAAAGTAAATTAAGAAAATGATTTGAGGCTAAGCCCTGGGTTTAATCTCAACCACCCCCCCCACACACATACACAGGCACAAGCACCCAAACACACTCACAGTTTCATAATCTGCAGTGATGAAGAATGGCATCATATGCCCTAAATGCAAAGAAAAAAACACTGAAAAATTATAAAAATCAATAAAAATATTATTTAGTAGAGTTTCTGTTCTTCTAAATTGTTTTGGCACCCAAGCAAAATTTATAATCATATTGATAGTATGATGGGAAAATTAAATATTTCAAGATGTAGAATTTGTCTTTTCCATTATTTGAATGTTTTTTTGAGCAATGACATCAATAAGTAAAAATTTATAAAACATCTGCTGTGTGTCCACTTAACACAGCTTAAAGTAAGTGTCTACTTCCTTCTTTCTCTGAACTAGATAGCTTACATACTAAGAAGTTACAGGCTATCAAATTTTAATACTGAAAAATAAGTATTATGTAAAACAAAACAAAACAAAACAAAATAAACAAACAACTAGTCCCATCCTACCATGCAAACCCATTTTGCTGGATGGGAGGTTCCCACTGATCCGCCTTCCAATAGGGAGGCTTTGGGATCTGCAAAGGCAAATTCAGTTTGGCTCCACCAACTGCTTCCTGGACTTCAATAAATTACAAAAAAAATTGGATTTGATTTTCTGTAAGCTACAGATTCTTACATGCAGGAAGTCACTGCAGAGGTAAATTCCTTGGGTTAAATTCAGTAGTACTGTGTGTCTTTGCAGGTTACCAAGATTTCCAGTGCCCGTATATATGAGCAACAGAAAATTCTTCCTCTGTGGAGGTTAATTTCAATTTCAAGTCGTGTAATCCTCATAAGAATAAATAGTTTAATTTTAGTGAAGTAATTCATGATAGACAAGACATCACCAGGGAACTGGCTGCCAAATGATTCCTTTTTGTCTCAGACTCTTTTTTTCAGAATTCTGAAGGACTAGGAAAATGGGGTCAGAGCCCATCAATGATTTTTCATGCAGCACTATACAATTCTTAGTCATCCTGTCTAACATGTTTATCTTCAGCTTAATATCACAATGTTTAATGACATTGTATCGTTCCCAGAATACCTCTATATTTTGATATCAAAAGTCTCACATTTATGCTTGGAATATTAAAGGTCAGCACTCAGTTGTGAAGTGCGATATACACTTGATCTTAGCCAAAAGGCCGAGAAGCGATGTGAAGTGCGATATAGCAAGGCAGCTTTGAATATAGATCTTCCCCTACTGTCATATCTAATGTGTTCATAAAAATTGAATGTTAAAAAGTCAGACATAGATATAACAAAGTATTTAAAAATACTAACAATTCAAATTGATACCCTCTCTTTTTGGATAATATCTTCTCAATCCAAGGAGATGACATGACCATCTATTTGTATGTATAACTGTACCAATTTTTTTTTATTTTGGAGAGAATAAACCAAATGAGAGAAAACCAAATGGGGTCAGTCAAAACAAAAGGATGGACATAGTACATGACTTAAAACCAAAATACAAGGTGATCAAAAATGGTTACCATATGTCTCTTGTTATCTTCAATAGAATTGCCCATATAATCAGGCATAATAAAATTGAACATAGCACAGAACAAAATCAATAAAAACAAAACATTGGACACATTATAAGACTTCAAAAGAAGATAAGAGTCAAACCTGAATGGGTATCATAGTGAATCTTATTGTCTTCAGATTAGTTGCCTATACCCTCAGACTTGATATTATCAAACATAGCAGATTCAAATAAAATCAGTCAAGAGAATACAGTGATCAGACAAAACAGATTCAAATAAAATCAGTCAAAACAAGACAGTGAAGGCAATAAAAGGCTTCAAATTAAGTTAATAGGAAATAAAAAAATGATTATAGTAGTATATCATGCTATTTTTGGAATAGCTGTCCATGCCAATAAATCTAGTACAAGTAGACAAACTGGAACAGAATATAGCCAAGTTAAACAGAGTGATGAAAACAATATGGGTTTCAAATCATGATACAAGATTAACAATGTCCTCTGTCTTCCCTATTTAGTCAACTCCTCTTCTTTCATTTTCACAAGGTGCATTGTACATTTTGTATCCCACTATCTCCTTTAGTTTTTAGATTAGGGAGGCAACCTGCTATTTACCTAGGTGGTTCTGAAGCTTTTTACCCCTGAGCATGATCTCGAGTTGTATCCATTTACCTACAGGAGCCTCAAGCTTTTAATTCCTTATAGCTGAGTAGTTCTCCATTGTACAAAAGTGTTATGTCTTTCCAACCAATCTGCAGCTGATGGGAGAGCTACCCCACCTTTTTCTGGTTTCCTGCCACATAGAGCATTATTTTCTCATCTTTGACTTTCAGTCCATAAACCCTCTTTTAGATTAATTAAATTTCTTATAGAGAGCATCTTGATGGAGCCTATCTCCTGCTCCACTCTTCCTGTGTTTCTTTTTATTAGTGTACGAAGCCATCCATGTTAACATTATGCCAACTTCTCTGCCATGCTATTTTTCTGCTGTTGGTTGTCTACTTTTCCCCTTCATTCCAATGTTTGCACTATTCAATGAGCCCCCTCTGCCTCTGTTCCTGAAACCATGGTCTTTTTTTTCTCTCTCTTGAATGTCCTTCTGTATTTTTTGTAGGGTTCAAATAGTGGTCATGAACTCCCCCAGTTCCTGTTTGTCATGGGAGTATCTTGTTTCTCCATTAATTTTGAGAGATAGTTGTGCAAGGTACGTCAATCTGGGTTGAATGCTATTTTTTTTCAGGGCTTGGAATGCTTCACTCCAAGCTCTTCTTGATTTGATGGTTTGTGTTGAGAAGTATGTCATGATTCTGATGTGTTTTCTTTTATAGGTGATCTGTTTCTTTTCTCTGACAGCTTTTAATACTGTTCTTGTGTTGAATTTCTAGATCTTGATTATTATATTTCTGGGTGTAGATCTATTTTGGTTATAGCTAGCTCAAGTTCTATATGCCTCATATATCTGAATATCTTTTCCTTTTCCTATGCTTGAAATTAAATTAAATTAAATTAAATTAAATTAAAGTTTTCTTTAACTTTTTCTGTAAATAACCTTTGTATTTCATTTGTGTTTACCCATGCTTCTTCACTCACATTTTTTTATTCTTAAGTTATAGATCCGCTTGTCATCTTCTAGCCTTTGTATTGTTACTTCCTAGTTCTTTGCTATTTTAAAGTGATCTTTCCTTTCACAATCATAAGTTGCAAGCTTGCCTTCAAGGTTTGATAATCTATCTAGTTTCTTTCAAGCTGTTTTGCCAGCTTCCAATGGAGTTTTTAATTTCCTGGTAATGTGTTTGAATCTGTTTCTAAGCACCTATAAGAAGACAAGATGGAAGAATAGAGGAACATAGAAAAATGAGGGAAACCTTCAATGAAGAATATAAAAAAGATTTAGAATACATCAAACAGATCCAAAGACATTACCAGGAAATTAATTATTCTAAATTTTTTTATATTCTTCATCTAAGGTTTCCCTCCTTTTTCTATGCTCC
>PVJX010041106.1:0-14833 GCA_004027295.1 Dolichotis patagonum
TCAACCTTTGCAGGTCTTCACTGCATCAGTGTGCACTGATCTCAGGGAAGTACCTGGGTCCCCACCAGGGGCATGGCCTATTCCAAGCAGATTCCACCAATCCGCCCAGTGAGGGGAGTAACCAGCTGAAGCCACTTCCTTAATGGAGTTAGGGCTGTCCTGCCCAAATCCAACATGTCGTCCAGTCGGTTTCCTTTCCCATGGGAGGGTCTTATACCCATCACTCACCATGTCCCCGAGAACTGCTGGACTGCCCGACCACCGACTTCAGCGTGGCTGTGGTGGGGATTCACGGTGCCTCTGGGTGGGTCATATGTGGTGCAGGTCCTGGCGAGCTGCACCCAGGGCTGTTCAGCTCCTCGCTCCAGCAGCTCAAGCCAGTAACATTGGCGCAGATCGCTTGTTCAGATCGGGCAGAATTCAGGCGTATCGAGTTGGTGCCGTGCTCACTGATCTTATCTTCACTAATAGTAGCACCAGGACTTCATATTCAAGCGGGTTTTTGCATTTCAGTTTCTTTCTGGGTTGTGAGAGTCTATCTCTCTCGGTTTGGGTCTCTCCAGGGTGTTTTATTCTGGCATTTGAGCTGTCTCTCTCAGAGAGGTCTCTCTCCTGCTACCTACCAGTCTGCCATCTTGTCTCCCGATGTGACCATTCTTTAGAGCTGAGTAGTACTCCATTGTATAAAACTGCCACAACTTTTTTATCCACTCCTCAGTTGATGGGCACTTAGGTTGTTTCCAAGACCTGGCTATTACAAATTGTGTTGCTATAAACATGGGTGCACATATATCACTGTGGTATGATGTTTTCGGTTCTTCTGGGAATATGCCTAGAAGTGGAATAGCTGGGTCAAATAGGACTTCCATACCCAGCTTTTTGAGGAATCTCCAGACTGAACTCCACAGTCGGTGCACCAGTCTACACTTCAACCAACAGTGCAGAAGAGTTCCTTTTTCCCCACAGCCTCTCCAACACTTGTTGTTGGTAGTGTTTTATATCTTGACCATTCTTTCTGGAGTGAGAGGGAATCTCAGTGTGGTTTTAATTTGCATTTCTCTCATGACTAATGATGATGAACATTTTTTCATGTACTGATTTTCCATACGTATTTCTTCATCTGACAACTGTGTATTGATTTCAGATGCCCATTTTTGGATTTGGTCTTTGAATTTCGAGGGTCTGATTTTTTTTAATACTTTATAAGGTCTAGACAAAAGTCCTTTGTCTGAGGGGCCAAGCTAGTGTCACCACAGGGCACCTTGAGGTGAAAGTGAATCATTACCCTGTGAAAAAGGGGAATTGTGATGGAATAATGGGGACTGTGATGTCACAATGGGCACTTGCGTCACTTTGGGCAGTTATGATGTCACAAAAGAAAACTGTAACATCCATAGAGAATTCTCTGGTCATAATGGGGAATTGACACATCATTATGAGGGTATCATCAAGTCAACACAGGGCAGTGTGCTGTCACAATGGGGTACTGTAATGCCATAATGTGGAACTATGATGTCATAACATGGAACTGTGATATCACAGTTGGGAATTGTGATGTCATAAAGGTTAATTGTGCTGTTATAATTAGGCAACATGTGCTCATAATTTAGGAGTAGTTTTGCTAAAATAAGGAATTGTGATGTTCCAACTGGGCATCATGAGGTAACAATATGGCATTATTGGGTGAAAATACAAAATTGTGATATCATACTGGGTCACTGTGATGTTCCAATTGTACTGGTGATATCACAGTGGGCAATTGTGATATCACAGTGGGCAATCATGATATCTGAAAGTAAAATTGTAATGTTGTACTGGGAATTGTGCGGTCACAATAGAACACATGGCATAATAGTGCATTATGATCTCGCAAAGGCATAGCATGATGCCAAAATGTAAAACCATGATGTCATATCCATCATTGTGGTGCCACAATGGGCAATTGTGATATTGTAAGATAATTTAAATGTCATGATGAGAATTGTGAGATCTTAATTGTGAATTGTGATGTCACATTCGCAGTATACGAGGTCACAAGAGGGTGTTATGATGTCACAGTAGGACATGGTGATGTCACAGCAGGAGTAGTAAAAGAAAGGAAAGGAAGGAAAAGATAAAAAATATGAAACTTACATCTGCTTTTGTGTGTGTAACCTAGTGTTAAAAGAAAAAGATAAAAAAATTACAATTCTTCCAATATATTGAGACTGGAAAAGAGTTCTTAAATGCCTGAAAATGCAAATGAAACATTCAAGTGAAGGCATTTTTTAGCAGAAACAATTTGATACGTAAATCTTAGAACTCTGAATCCAGTACTTTTTTGGGGCTTGGAGCTGTATTAAGTGTAGAAGGGTGCCTTGGAGGATCTTCTAATCATAATTAAGGTAAACATACGTTGTGATTTGGCCCTAATGGAGCATTATGTGACCAAAATGGAAATTATGAGCTAGTGACGTCACTTTATACAGTCAGAATGTGGGAAGAGTGAGATCCTAATGGGGGCATCCTAATGGCACAGGAGAGAATTGTGATATCATGATGGGATATTTTATATCACAATAGGGAATTTGGAGGTCACAGTGTGGCATAGTGACAGCATAAGAATGGCATGGTACCATAATGAGGACACTGATATGATAACGAGGGCAATGTGAGATCACCATGGGGAATTGTGAAGTAACAGTGAAAAGTGTCTCATCATGGGGTACAGTGGTGTCACAATAGGGTGCTGTGATGTCACAGCGGAGTGTTGTTCTGTCACAATCATGCATCTACTCCTTTCACTGTAGAACTGTGATATCACTAGGGTTTATTGTGATGTTGTAATCGATCATTATGACATCACTATGGGGAATTCTTAAGTCATATGGAGAACTATGATGTCGCAATTGGGTGGTGTGATGCCACAATAGGATGTGTGAAGTCACAATAAGGCATATTCATGTCACAATGGGATATTTTGCGGCCATACTTCGTACAGTGATGTCATAATATGCATCTATGTCATCACAGTGGGGAATTGTGGTATCATAAATTTTGATTGTGCTGCTCTAATGAGGGCAATGTGAGTTCACAATAGGGAAATTGTGGTGTCACACTGGAAATGATGCTGTCACAATGGGCCAAGTTAGTGTCACCACAGTGCAACTTGAGGTGACAGTGAATCATTATACTGTGAAAAAAAAGAAATTGTGATGTATAATGGGCACTTTGATGTCATCATGGGCACTTGTGTCACACTGGGTAGTTATGAGGTCACAAGAGAAAACTGTAACATCAATGCAGAATTGTCTGTTCATAATGGGAAATTGACAATTCCTGATGTTGGTATCATGATGTCAAAATAGGGCAGGGTGGTGTTACAATGGGGTATTGTAATGCCATAATGTAGAACTATGCTGTCATAAATTGTCACTGTGATGTCACAATTGGGAATTGTGATCTCATAAAGGTTAATTGTGCTGCTATAATTATAGAACAGGAGCTCATAATCAGGGAGTTGTTTCACTATAATATGCAATTGTGATGTTCCCACTGGGCATCATGAGGTAACAATATGGCATTCTTGGGTGACAATACAGAATTGTGATATCATAGTGGGGCACTGTGATGTCACAATGGTCCTGGTGATATCACAATGGGCAATTGTGATGTCACAGTGGGCAACCATGATGTCACAAAGAAATTTAAATCTCATAATATGAATTGCAAGGTTAAAACAGAACACATGTCACAATGGGGCATTATGATGACACAAATGCATAGCATGATGTTATAATGTGATACCATGATGTCATATCCATCATTGTGATGTCACAATTGTCAATTGAGATGCTGTAAGATAATTTAAATGTCATTATGAGAATTGTGAGAACTGAATTGTGAATTGTGATGTCACATTGGCAGTATATGAGGTCACAATAGGGTGTTATCATGTCACAGTAGGACATGGTGATGTCACAGCAGGAAAAGGAAAAGAAAGGAAGGAAAAGGAAAGAAATATGAAACTGGAATCTGGCTTTTTCTGTGTCTGAGCCTAGTATTAAATAAATAGATAAAAAAAATTACAATTTTTCCACTATGTGGAGACTGGAAAAGATTTCTTAAATGCCTGAAAAAGCAAATGTTACATTCAAGTAAACTCATTTGTTAGCAGAAACAAATTGAAACATAAATCTTAGAATTCTGAATCCAGTACATTTTATGGGCCTGCAGCTGCATGAAGGGTTATAGGGTGCCTTCGTAGATCTTCTACTCATAATTAAGGTAAACATAGCTTGTGATGGGGCACTATTGGAGCATTATGTGATCAAAATGGAAATTATGAGCTAATGATGTGGCTTTACAAAGTCAGAATGGGGGAAGAATGAGATCCTAATGGGGGTTTCCTGATGGCACTGCAGAGAATTTTGATGTCATAATGGGATATTTGATGTTACAATAGGGAATTTGGAGGTCAGAGTCGGGCATAGTGACAGCATAAAGGAATGCCATGATACCATAACGAGGACACTGAGATGATAACGAGGCCAATGTGAGATCATAATGGGGAATTGTGAAGTAACAGTGAAAAACATGCCTCCTGGGGTACAGTGGTATCACAATAGGGAGCAGTGATGTCACAGTGGAGTGTTGTTCTGTCACAAGGATGCATCTACTGTTATCGCTGGAGAACTGTGTTTTGGCAAGAGTTTATGGTCATTATGTAATGGATGATTATGATACTATGATGGGGAATTCTGAAGTCATATGGAGAACTATGATGTCACAATGGAGTGCTGTGATTCCACAATAGGATGTGAGTAGACACAGTGAGGCATGATGATTCAACAATGGAGTATATTGATGCCATATTTGGTACAGTGGTGTAGTAATATGCTACTAGGTTGTCACAGTGGGGAATTGTGGTATCATAAATGTTGATTGCGCTGCTCTAATGAGGGCACTGTGAGGTCATAATAGAGTAACTGTGATGTCACACCGGAAATGATGATGTCACAATGGGCCAAGCTAGTGTCACCACAGGGCACCTTGAGTTGAAAGTGAATCATGACCCTGTGAAAGAGGGGAATTTGATGGAATAATGGGGACTGTGATGTCACAATGGGAACTTGTGTCACTCTGGGAAGTTATGGTTTCAAAAAGAAAACTGTAACATCCACAGAGAATTCTCTGGACATAATGGGCAATTGACAAGTCATGATGAGGGTATCATCAAGTCAACATAGGGCAGTGTGCTGTCAGAACGGGGTACTGTAATGCCATAATGTGGAATTATGACGTCATAACATGTCACTGTTATGTCACAGTTGGGAATTGTGATGTCATAAAGGTTAACTTTGCTGTTATAATTAGGCAACATGTGCTCCTAATTTAGGAGTAGTTTTGCTAAAATAAGAAATTGTGATGTTCCAACCTGGCATCATGAGGAAACAATATGGCATTATTGGGTGACAATACAACATTGTGATATCATACTGGGTCACTGTGATGTTACAATTGTACTGGTGACATCACAGTGGGCAACTGTGATATCACAGTGGCAATCATGATATCTCAAAGGAAAATTGTAATGTCATACTGGGAGTTGCGAGGTCACAATAGAACACATGTCATAATAGTGAATTATGATGTCACAAAGGCATAGCATGATGCCCAAATGTGATACCATGATGTCATATCCATCACTGTGGTGTCACAATTGGCAATTGTGATATTGTAAGATAATTTAAATGTCATGATGAGAATTGTGAGATCTTAATTGTGAATTGTGATGTCACATTGACAGTATACGAGGTCACAATAGGGCGTTATGATGTCACAGTAGGACATGGTGATGTCACAGCAGGAGTAGTAAAAGAAAGGAAAGGAAGGAAAAGGAAAAAAATATCAAACTTACATCTGCTTTTGTGTGTGTAACCTAGTATTAAATGAAATAGATAAAAAATTACAATTCTTCCAATACATTGAGACTGTAAAAGAGTTCTCAAATGCCTGAAAAAGCAAATGCTTCATTCAAGTGAATGCATTTTTAAGCAGAAACAATTTGAAACATAAATCTTAGAAGTCTGAATCCAGTACTGTTTTGGGACTTGGAGCTGTATGAAGTGTAGAAGGGTGCCTTGGAAGATCTTCTAATCATAATTAAGGTAAACATAGGTTGTGATGGGGCCCTAATGGAGCATTATGTGATCAAAATGGAAATTATGAGCTAGTGAAGTCGCTTTATAAAGTCAGAATGGGGGAAGAGTGAGATCCTAATGGGGGTTTCCTGATGGCCCTGCAGAGAATTTTGATGTCATAATGGGCTATTTGATGTCACAATAGGGACTTTGGAGTTCACAGTGGGGCATAGTGACAGCATAAAGGAATGCCATGATACCATAATGAGGACACTGAGATGATAATGAGGCCAATGTGAGATCATAATGGGGAATTTTGAAGTAACCGTGAAAAACAGGCATCCTTGGGTACAGTGGTATCACATTAGGGAGCTGTGATGTCACAGTGGAGTGTTGTTGTGGCACAAGGATGCATCTACAGTTATCTCTGGAGAACTGTGTTTGACAAGGGTTTATGGTCATGCTGTAATGGATGATTATGATATCATGATGGGGAATTCTGAAGTCATATGGAGAACTATGATGTCACAATGGGGTGCTGTGATTCCACAATAGGATGTGTGAAGTAACAATGAGGCATGATGATTCCACAATGGAATATTTTGATGAGATATTTGGTACAGTGATGTTATAATGTGCAACTATGTTGTCACACTGGGGAATTGTGGTATCATAAAGTTGATTGTGCTGCTCTAATGCGGGCACTGTGAGGTCATAATAGGGTAAATGTGATGTCACACCGGAAATGATGATATCACAATGGGCCAAGCTAGTGTCACCACAGGGCACCTTGAGCTGAAAGTGAATCATTACCCTGCGAAAAAGGGGAGTTGTGATGGAATAATGGGGACTGTGATGTCACAATTGGGAACTTTTGTCACTTTGAGCAGTTATGATGTCACAAAAGAAAACTGTAACATCCATAGAGAATTGTCTGGTCATAATGGGGAATTGACAAGTCATGATGAGGGTATCATCAAGTCAACATAGGGAAGTGTGCTGTCACAACGGGGTACTGTAATGCCATAATGTGGAACTATGATGTCAAAGCATGTCACTGTGCTGTCACAGTTGGGAATTGTGATGTCATAAAGGTTAACTGTGCTGTTATAATTAGGCAACATGTGCTCATAATTTAGGAGTAGGTTTGCTAAAATAGGGAATTGTGATGTTCCAACTGAGCATCATGAGGTAATAATATGGCATTGTTGGGGGAAAATACAATATTTTGATATCATACTGAGTATATGTGATGTTACAATTTTACTGGTGATATCACAGTGGGCAATTGTGATATCACAGTGGGCAATCATGATATCTGAAAGGAAAATTGTAATGTTGTACTGGGAGTTGCGCGGTCAAAATAGAACACATGTCATAATAGAGCATTATGATGTCGCAAAGGCATAGCATGATGCCTAAATGTGATACCATGATGTCATATCCAACATTGTGCTGCAACAATGGTCAATTGTGATATTGTAAGATAATTTAAATTTCATGATGAGAATTGTGAGATCTTAATTGTGAATTGTGATGTCACATTCGCAGTATACGAGGTCACAAGAGGGTGTTATGATGTCACACTAGGACATGGTGATGTCACAGCAGGAGTAGTAAAAGAAAGGAAAGGAAGGAAAAGATAAAAAATATCAAACTTACATCTGCTTTTGTGTGTATAACATAGTATTAAAAGAAATAGATAAAAAATTACAATTCTTCCAATATATTGAGACTGGAAAAGAGTTCTTAAATGCCTGAAAATGCAAATGAAACATTCAAGTGAAGGCATTTTATAGCAGAAACAATTTGGATCATAAATCTTTGAACTCCGAATCCAGTATTTTTTGGGGCTTGGAGCTGCATGAAGTGTAGAAGGGTGCCTTGGAAGATCTTCTAATCATAATTAAGGTAAACATACGTTGTGATTTGGCCCTAATGGAGCATTATGTGACCAAAATGGAAATTATGAGCTAGTGACGTCGCTTTATAAAGTCAGAATGGGGGAAGAGTGAGATCCTAATGGGGGCATCCTAATGGCACAGGAGAGAATTGTGATATCATGATGGGATATTTTATATCACAATAGGGAATTTGGAGGTCACAGTGTGGCATAGTGACAGCATAAAGAATGGCATGGTGCCATAATGAGGACACTGATATGATAACGAGGGCAATGTGAGATCACCATGGGGAATTGTGAAGTAACAGTGAAAAGTGTCTCATCATGGTGTACAGTGGTGTCACAATAGTGTGCTGTGATGTCACAGTGGAGTGTTGTTCTGTCACAATCATGCATCTACTCCTTTCACTGTAGAACAGTGATATCACTAGGGTTTATTGTGATGTTGTAATGGATCATTATGACATCACGATGGGGAATTCTTAAGTCATATGGAGAACTATGATGTCGCAATTGGGTGGTGTGATGCCACAATAGGATGTGTGAAGTCACAATAAGGCATATTGATGTCACAATGGGATATTTTGCGGCCATACTTGGTACAGTGATGTCATAATATGCATCTATGTCGTCACAGTGGGGAATTGTGGTATCATAAAGTTTGATTGTGCTGCTCTAATGAGGGCAATGTGAGTTCACAATAGGGAAATTGTGGTGTCACACTGGAAATGATGCTGTCACAATGGGCCAAGTTAGTGTCACAACAGTGCAACTTGAGGTGACAGTGAATCATAATACTGTGAAAAGAAAGAAATTGTGATGTATAATGGGCACTTTGATGTCATCATGGGCACTTGTGTCACACTGGGTAGTTATGAGGTCACAAGAGAAAACTGTAACATCAATGGAGAATTGTCTGTTCATAATGGGAAATTGACAATTCCTGATGTGGGTATCATGATGTCAAAATCGTGCAGGGTGGTGTTACAATGGGATATTGTAATGCCATAATGTAGAACTATGCTGTCATAAATTGTCACTGTGATGTCACAATTGGGAATTGTGATCTCATAAAGGTTAATTGTGCTGCTATAATTATAGAACAGGAGCTCAAAATCAGGGAGTTGTTTCACTATAATATGCAATTGTGATGTTCCCACTGGGCATCATGAGGTAACAATATGGCATTCTTGGGTGACAATACAGAATTGTGATATCATAGTGGGGCACTGTGATGTCACAATGGTCCTGGTGATATCACAATGGGCAATTGTGATGTCACAGTGGGCAACCATGAGGTCACAAAGAAATTTTAATGTCATAATGTGAATTGCGAGGTTAAAACAGAACACATGTCACAATGGGGCATTATGATGACACAAATGCATAGCATGATGGTATAATGTGATACCATGATGTCATATCCATCATTGTGATGTCACAATTGTCAATTGTGACGTTGTAAGGTAATTTAAATGTCATTATGAGAATTGTGAGAACTGAATTGTGAATTGTGATGTCACATTGGCAGTATATGAGGTCACAATAGGGCATTATCATGTCAGAGTAGGACATTTTGATGACACAGCAGGAAAAGGAAAAGAAAGGAAGGAAAAGGAAAGAAATATGAAACTGGCATCTGGCTTTTTGTGTGTGTGAGCCTAGTATTAAAAGAAATAGATAAAAAAAATTACAATTTTTCCACTATGTGGAGACTGGAAAAGATTTCATAAATGCCTGAAAAAGGAAATGTTACATTCAAGTAAACTCATTTGTTAGCAGAAACAAATTGAAACATAAATCTTAGAATTCTGAATCCAGTACTTTTTATGGGCCTGCAGCTGCATGAAGGGTTATAGGGTGCCTTCGTAGATCTTCTACTCATATTTAAGGTAAACATAGCTTGTGATGGGGCACTATTGGAGCATTATGTGATCAAAATGGAAATTACGAGCTAATGATGTGGCTTTACAAAGTCAGAATGGGGGAAGAGTGAGATCCTAATGGGGGTTTCCTGATGGCACTGCAGAGAATTTTGATGTCATAATGGGAAATTTGATGTCACAATAGGGACTTTGGAGGTCACAGTCGGGCATAGTGACAGCATAAAGAATGCCATTATACAATAACGAGGACACTGAGATGATAACGAGGCCAATGTGAGATAATAATGGGGAATTGTGAAGTAACAGTGAAAAACATGCCTCCTGGGGTACAGTGGTATCACAATAGGGAGCTGTGATGTCACAGTGGAGTGTTGTTCTGTCACAAGGATGCATCTACTGTTATCACTGGAGAACTGTGTTTTGACAAGGGTTTATGGTCATGATGTAATGGATGATTATGATATCATGATGGGGAATTCTGAAGTCATATGGAGAACTATGATGTCACAATGGGGTGCTGTGATTCCACAATAGGATGTGTGATCACAATGAGGCATGATCATTCCACAATGGAGTATTTTGATGCCATATTTGGTACAGTGATGTAATAATGTGCAACTAAGTTGTCACAGTGGGGAATTGTGGTATCATAAATGTTGATTGCGCTGCTCTAATGAGGGCACTGTGAGGTCATAATAGGGTAATTGTGATGTCACACCGGAAATGATGATGTCACCATGGGCCAAGCTAGTGTCACCACAGTGGACCTTGAGGTGAAAGTGAATCATTACCCTGTGAAAAAGGGGAATTGTGATGGAATAATGGGGACTGTGATGTCACAATTTGCACTTGTGTCAATCTGGGCAGTTATGGTTTCACAAAAGAAAACTGTAACATCCATAGTTAATTCTCTGGTCATAATGGGCAATTGACAAGTCATGATGAGGGTATCATCAAGTCAACATAGGGCAGTGTGCTGTCAGAACGGGGTACTGTAATGCCATAATGTGGAGCTATGATGTCATAACATGTCACTGCTATGTCACAGTTGGGAATTGTGATGTCATAAAGGTTAATAGTGCTGTGATAATTAGGCAACATGTGCTCCTAATTTAGGAGTAGTTTTGCTAAATTAAGGAATTGTGATGTTCCAACCTGGCATCATGAGGAAACAATATGGCATTATTGGGTGACAATACAACATTGTGATATCATACAGGGTCACTGTGATGTTACAATTGTACTGGTGATATCACAGTGGCAATCATGATATCTCAAAGGAAAATTGTAATGTCATACTGGGAATTGCGAGGTCACAATAAAACAAATGTCATAATAGTGAATTATGATGTCACAAAGGCATAGCATGATGCCCAAATGTGATACCATGATATCATATCCATCATTGTGGTGTCACAATTGGCAATTGTGATATTGTAAGATAATTTAAATGCCATGATGAGAATTGTGAGATCTTAAATGTGAATTGTGATGTCACATTGACAGTATATGAGGTCACAATAGGGTGTTATGAAGTCAAAGTAGGACATGGTGATGTCACAGCAGGAGTAGTAAAAGAAAGGAAAGGAAGGAAAAGGAAAAAAATATCAAACTTACATCTGGTATTGTGTGTGTAACCTAGTATTAAAAGAAATAGATAAAAAATTACAATTCTTCCAATACATTGAGACTGGAAAAGAGTTCTCAAATGCCTGCAAAAGCAAATGTTACATTCAAATGAAGGCATTTTTAAGCAGAAACAATTGGAAACATAAATCTTAGAAGTCTGAATCCAGTACTGTTTTGGGCCTTGGAGCTGTATGAAGTGTAGAAGGGTGCCTTGGAAGATCTTCTAATCATAACTAAGGTAAACATAGTTTGTGATGGGGCCCTAATGGAGCATTATGTGATCAAAATGGAAGTTATGAGCTAGTGAAGTCGCTTTATAAAGTCAGAATGGGGGAAAAGTGAGATCCTAATGGGGGTTTCCTGATGGCACTGCAGAGAATTTTGATGTCATAATGGGATATTTGATGTCACAATAGGGCCTTTGGAGTTCACAGTGGGGCATAGTGACAGCATAAAGGAATGCCATGATACCATCATGAGGACACTGAGATGATAATGAGGCCAATGTGAGATCATAATGGGGAATTGTGAAGTAACCGTGAAAAACAGGCAACCTTGGGTACAGTGGTATCACATTAGGGAGCTATGATGTCACAGTGGAGTGTTGTTCTGTCACAAGGATGAATCTACTGTTATCACTGGAGAACTGTGTTTGACAAGGGTTTATGGTCATGCTGTAATGGATGATTATGATATCATGATGGGGAATTCTGAAGTCATATGGAGAACTATGATGTCACAATGGGGTGCTGTGATTCCACAATAGGATGTGTGTATTCACAATGAGGCATGATGATTCCACAATGGAATATTTTGATGAGATATTTGGTACAGTGATGTTATAATGTGCAACTATGTTGTCACAGTGGGGAATTGTGGCATCATAAAGGTTGATTGTGCTGCTCTAATGCGGGCACTGTGAGGTCATAATAGGGTAATTTTGATGTCACACCGGAAATGATGATGTCACAATGGTCCAAGCTAGTGTCACCACAGGGCACCTTGAGTTGAAAGTCAATCATTACCCTGCAAAAAAGGGGAGTTGTGATGGAATAATGGGGACTGTGATGTCACAATTGGGAACTTTTGTTAGTTTGGGCAGTTATGATGTCACAAAAGAAAACTGTAACATCCATAGAGAATTGTCTGGTCATAATGGGGAATTGACAAGTCATGATGAGAGTATCATCAAGTCAACATAGGGCAGTGTGCTGTCACAACGGGGTACTGTAATGCCATAATGTGGAACTATGTTGTCAAAGCATGTCACTGTGCTGTCACTGTTGGGAATTGTGATGTCATAAAGGTTAACTGTGCTGTTATAATTAGGCAACATGTGCTCATAATTTAGGAGTAGGTTTGCTAAAATAGGCAATTGTGATGTTCCAACTGGGCATCATGAGGTAATAATATGGCATTATTGGGGGAAATACAACATTTTGATATCATACTGATTATATATGATTTTACAATTTTACTGGTGATATCACAGTGGGCAATTGTGATATCACAGTGGGCAATCATGATATCTGAAAGGAAAATTGTAATGTTGTACTGGGAGTTGCGGGGTCACAATAGAACCCATGTCATAATAGTGCATTACGATGTCGCAAAGGCATAGCATGATGCCAAAATGTGATACCATGATGTCATATCCATCATTGTGGTGCCACAATGCGCAATTGTGATATTGTAAGATAATTTAAATGTCATGATGAGAATTGTGAGATCTTAATTGTGAATTGTGATGTCACATTCGCAGTATACGAGGTCACAAGAGGGTGTTATGATGTCACACTAGGACATGGTGATGTCACAGCAGGAGTAGTAAAAGAAAGGAAAGGAAGGAAAAGATAAAAAATATCAAACTTACATCTGGTTTTGTGTGTGTAACCTAGTATTAAAAGAAATAGATAAAAAAATTACAATTCTTCCAATATATTGAGACTGGAAAAGAGTTCTTAAATGCCTGAAAATGCAAATGTTACATTCAAGTGAAGGCATTTTTTAGCAGAAACAATTTGAGACATAAATCTTTGAACTCTGAATCCAGTACTTTTTTGTTGCTTGGAGCTGTATGAAGTGTAGAAGGGTGCCTTGGAAGATCTTCTAATCATAATTAAGGAAAACATACCTTGTGATTTGGCCCTAATGGAGCATTATGTGACCAAAATGGAAATTATGAGCTAGTGACGTCGCTTTATAAAGTCAGAATGTGGGAAGAGTGAGCTCCTAATGGGGGCATCCTAATGGCACAGGAGAGAATTGTGATATCATGATGGGATATTTTATATCACAATAGGGAATTTGGAGGTCACAGTGTGGCATAGTGACAGCATAAAGAATGGCATGGTACCATAATGAGGACACTGACATGATAACGAGGGCAATGTGAGATCACCATGGGGAATTGTGAAGTAACAGTGAAAAGTGTCTCATCATGGGGTACAGTGGTGTCACCATGGTGTGCTGTGATGTCACAGTGGAGTGTTGTTCTGTCACAATCATGCATCTACTCCTTTCACTGGAGAACGGTGATATCACTAGGGTTTATCCTGATGTTGTAATGGATCATTATGCCATCATGATGGGGAATTCTTAAGTCATATGGAGAACTATGATGTCACGACGTGGTCGTGTGATCCACAATAGGATGTGTGAAGTCACAATAAGGCATGATGATGTCACAATGCGATATTTTGAGGCCATATTTGGTACAGTGATGTCATAATATGCATCTATGTCATCACAGTGGGGAATTGTGGTATCATAAAGGTTGATTGTGCGGCTCTAATGAGGGCAATGTGAGTTCATAATAGGGTAATTGTGGTGTCACACTGGAAATGATGCTGTCACAATGGGCCAAGTTAGTGTCACCACAGTGCAACTTGAGGTGACAGTGAATCATCCTAACTGTGAAAAAAAATGAATTGTGATGCTATACTGGGGACTTTGATGTCATCATGGGCACTTGTGTCACACTGGGCAGTTATGAGGTCACAAGAGAAAACTGTAACATCAATGCAGAATTGTCTGTTCATAATGGGGAATTGACAATTCTTGATGTGGGTATCATGATGTCAAAATAGGGCATGGTGGTGTTACAATGGGGTATTGTAATGCCATAATGTGGAACTATGCTGTCATAACATGTCACTGTGATGTCACAGTTGGGAATTGTGATGTCATAAAGGTTAATTGTGCTGCTATAATTATGGAATAGGAGCTCATAATCAGGGAGTTGTTTCGCTATAATATGCAATTGTGATGTTCCCACTGGGCATCATGAGGTA